>VZZY01016925.1:50236-157623 GCA_013400335.1 Eurystomus gularis
GCCACGCCAGCCTCGCCGCTGGCAGCCGTCCCCTGCGCCGCTGGGACGGCGGGAACTGCGGCTGAAACTTTCTGTTTTCCTTTTCTTTCTTCTCTCCCTTCAGCTCCCTCCCAAAACTGTAAGCTTGCTCCCAGTTCCTGGAATGCCGTAGGTCTTGGGGTGCTCCTGTGCTAGTACCAGGCGTTTCGCAGTTCTCCTGGTGTTGGTTTGGTTGCTGGTTGAACGGTTTCGGGGCTTTGTGTCAGTTTGTGGTTCAGTTTTTGCCTCTTAACTCCGTGAATTGCAGGGACAGAAGTGTGCTTCCCCGAATCAGAAGGTGAAAACTTGGGAAGGATTTCCTGGCTAATGAGTAATAGGGACGTTTGGGAAGCACCACTGAAGATGAGCAACTGCAGCTCCTCTCACTACTATTACTACAATTTATGTTAACACTATGAATTTGTACTTGTAGTTTGCATTAACAATCTACAAAAGAAAAACTCTACAACTAGTCTGTGGCTGGAGTGCTCCGAAAGAAAACCTGAGAGATTTTAGTTGGTCAACTGACTTGCACATTCTGGCACAATCGGTGGTCCTTGCATCAAAAATACTGCAATAATTTGAGTTTGGGGCTGTTTGGAGAGGAGCTTTTTTTTTGTCTCACATGTGTGTACTTGTAGGGCTTTTGCTACAAAATAGATTTACTTCCCTCCCCGGAGGACTGTTTTTAATGCAGATTTTTAGTGATCTGATTTACAGTAAACTTCTGCAAAAGATACAAATACAGGCAGCTGTAGTAGCACATCTGTATTAGCACATCTGAGGGAGCAGCAACCTGCGGCATGGGGGTGGGAGTGAGCAGCAGAGGGTAAAAATGTTTTAGACCAACTTTCCAGCTTGAGCCAACACACAGTGTAGGTACACTCTTAGTCAGTAGCATGTGAGATCCAAACATTACAGGAGATTTTTAAGATCCTGCAGATACATCTATCCTGTTTATGAGGTCTGGACCTGAGCAGGAGCCCAAACCCAGCCCTGTTGTGCGGACACTCGCCTCTGCTGAGGCTAGTTGATTCAGTGTGCCTCAAGTGTGTGATGATGGAGGAGGTTTGGCCCCACCGTAAGTGTGGCATGAAAGACCAAGTGCCCCATGGCTGTCCTTTCTGAAAGGGAGCTTCCCACCCAGCAGAGGGTCTGCAGCTGGCTGTGAAGCTGGAGGCCTCCGCCATTTCAGGGCTGGGGTCCTGCAGAGCTGAGTCAGGGGCTGTGAAGAAGTTCAGTGTAGGCATCAGCACTCATCCCAGCAGCTCCTTCTGCGGTGACGATCAGAGCAGGGTTGTGAAAACAGGGAATTTACCTGGTTGGACAGCCCTCTGTTTCACCATCCCACTTCCCAAAAAGCAAGTTATTCTTCTGTATTTCTGCAGCTTCCCAGAAAATAAACTAAGTTCTAGCTTGAATCCAATCTGAAAGTTCCTCTTAGTTGTTCATGCTGGTAAAAGTTTTTCTCTACTTAAGCAGATATTCCATTTGATCTGAAATTAAACTTTGACAGCAAATTCTGTTTTCTGCATTTTTTATGAAAACAAAGTAGAAGTTCTGTAAGCCAGCAACTTCTGGAAGCCTCATTAATGATGTGGAAGTCATGAGTGCAGTTTCTCTCTCCGCATCAGGAGATATAAGCCCTGACCAAGTGCCCTAATCACAGTGGTACAGAGCAGGACAGTCTGACTTTTCCAGACAGATGTGAATGGGATGGGACCAACCTTTCTGCTGGGAAGCTGAAACGTCAGGTGTGACCGCAGTCCCCACAGGGATCATCTGGGCAAATTCACATGTTTTGCAATGGAAAACCACCTTTTTACAGAGAACTTTACCTGACAAAAGGGAAGTTTTGCTCAGGTCTTCTATTGCCCTCTGTGTGGAATTTTTGTAGCTCTTGAACTTCCATATCATAGAAGGTCATTGGACAGTATCCATAAACAAACTTAATCTTGCTGCCAAGAAGTAACCAACCAAGTTATATACACCACTTGTGCTAATTAAATTTTTCAGTTGCCAGAACTTGTACTGTTGGCTTTCAGCATCTTCTTTCACAGGGATAATGTTTGTTTACAATGCTGTCTTGCTCTTGCACTCATTTATGGGAAAGCTGTTTGTTTGGGTTTTTTTACACTGTGAACAAATAGGCTGAACTTTTGCCTCTTCTAAGCTTTTGTTTCTTTTCTGTGAGACAGAAGGGAGAGGGAAGAATAACTTGCTTTTTGAGATAGTGAAGGGAGGGTTGTCCAATGGAGTACATTAACTATTTTCACAGTCCCGATCTGATAACCTCTGTTAAGTATGTACAGTGCAGTTTCATTCTTCACAATTCAAAAATAGCTTTTTTTTCAAAATAGACAAAGCCTGTAACAGGTTATGGTAGTAAGACAATACCATATTTTGATTCTGAAAGTCATTAAACTTGACACATAAAGCACAGCATGAAGAGGAAATTCCTAATGGTTAAATTCTTTAAATGAATTTGGGTGCAAACAGCTGGAGTTTTGCCATTGCTTTGTTTTTCAATTTTTACCTTGGCCCTAAAGTGCAAGTGTATAAATCTCAGATTCAGAAGGAATTATTTCTGAAAAGGCTAAGATCCAGAGGTAACCTTACTTATTTTCCTCTGTCCTTTTTATCGAAATACATCCGTTCTCTCTTTTGAGTCAATTTGCCAAGCCGGGATGGTGGCTTGTCGGGTTTCTGCAGAAGTGTGTTTTCTCCATGCTTTGTTCATGAGCTGCAGAACCTCCTGCCAGGCACAATTTTTCATTAAATTCACCTTCTTGCAGTAAACCAGACTCCACAACATCCAATTTAGTAGTCACCCCATGTAGCCTGAAGACTGGTACCTTCCCAGTCTCATTTTCACTATTGTCGAGACAACAACAGTTTATATATAATTGTCTGCATAGGGTCCCCAAAGGGTTGATCCCCACATCTTCTGTTGCACTGTTGTCTCTCATGGAGTCCCAGAAGACTGGCTTGGTACTGCTAGTTTCCTCTTCTTGCCAAATCAAATACTCAAATATTTGGAAAACAACTATGACAGCGTATAATATACTAATTGTAGATGATAAGCGGCCGTCTCTCGTTCATTAATGCTGATGTATTTACCTGCCTCACACTGGCAGTAAAGAGGGATTTGCAAATATATATGAGGAAATAAAATCGTAGCTCCAGTGAAATCTTCTAATCTAGCTGAGATGAGTGTGTGATCTGGAAAATAACACTGTTTTTCTCCACGTGCTGTGGGGCCTGGTTCTGTATCCTTACTAGCCACATTTCCAGATTTTCACGTATTTGCATCTCATAAGTTTAACACCACTTCGTATTAAATCTTGCCTGGAGACCAGAATTTTATATATACAAAAAGACAGAGTTTCAAAATCTGGTGTTACCTAACAGAATGAAATCAAATTTAGAACTTTGCCATGACAATAGACAAGATATCAGGGGATGGGAGGGAGAGAGAGAAAAGAAGGCAAAGAACATTCTTGTGCCAGATTGAAAATAATCACTGCAGCTCATCCATAGAAAGGTTTTGTGTTAACCATCCATGTGGTATAGTCTGTATTAGTAGGTGTTCTGTAACTCTGTATTTTAGAGTTGATATATATGTGCAAAAATCTTCTGTTGTAGTCTTTTATCAGCTTTTCATTTTTTTATGTCATTGTTCAATGAATCTTTCATCCAGTTCCATAGAAAACTAGGAATGAATTTGCAATCAAACAGTTTATTGGTGTAAGTATACCATTATACAGTGGCGATCATACTTTTGTGATCTTCATTTTGCCCCCTTAAAAGGTGTGAAGGTGAAATAATCTGTGTGGCTCAGCTCGCAAGCTCTTTCTTCTTTCAGAAAATATTCCTAAATCCATATATGAGCACAGTTAATTTTACTTGTTAGTGCTTTAAACTGTTGATCAGTACTGGTCTGGAGTAAGTTTTCCTTTGAGACACTATAGTTCTGCAGCTATGATACCGAGTGGGCTTGGGTTTGTTTGATTTCTCTCCTTTTTTTGCTGAAGGAAGAAAACAGAGTTTTGAAGGCTGTTGTTGCTCTTCTTGACCTAAATGTCTTCTGATTTCCCCTCTCATGATGCTTAGTAGAAAAAACAAATGAAGAATTACCTGAGGAGGCACAGTGATGCATCGAAAGCCTGGAAGTTGCTGTTACTGAGTAAACAAAGTGGCAATGTCTTGGCTAGAAGCCTACTTGAAAAGCTTGTGAGAAAGTAGGGTTGTGCCAACCGTGGAAGTAAGCCCAGAGAAGCAGAAGCAGGAGAGAAGTTTCCTGGGGGGTGGTTCACATGGTGTGTAGTGCATGAATTAGGAAGACGATTTCCATGCTTTCCTTCTCTCCTCAGCAGAGATCAGTGGCTTTCTCCAAAGTGTGATTCAGGCCTGTATGCTATGCTCATGCTCTAACTGCTGTTTCCTCACCCCCTGCCAAAAAGCCTCCCTCTGCTGACTGTCGTGAGAGTTTGCAGAGACCGGGCACGTGAGAGTGTTCATTTGGACACCATCCATGCCTCCTGAAGTGGAAACACTGCATCGAAGAACATCAGAGTGTAGCCCTCTGAAGGGAGTGGAGATGTTTCTCCGAAAGCAACCTATGTTTTTTTGCATGTTCCTGGTTCCAAAAAGACATTTTTGAATGGCACCACTCACCTAGTCTACTTATTGGACCCCTGATGGTGTTTGAGGCATCAGACATGCCAGAGTGGTCTCCCTGCCCTATGCTGCAGACTGCTCCTCAGCAAGGCAAAGCAACCCACAGGCTTTGTACTGCCACAACAAGACTGTGTCAGGCAACTCAGCTAGTTTAGGGAGCTTTACCCTTCAGAGTTTTTCGCAGAGAGATGCACAGTGAATCCTCCGTGGAGCTGACACCTGACTTTGTCTTTGCCGGGGGCTGTGATCCTAAAATTGTGACTGGCTTAAAAGGACATGGAGCCAGTGGTTCAGTTCCCACTTCCCGGGTGGGGGAACACTGTGCTGGATAATGCTTTTCTTGAAAAAGTGCCAGAGCTTGTGTAACCCTCTATTAACCTGCTTGTATTATTTTTGCTATTTTCACAATGCTAACTTGTAAAAATAAAAACGAAGAGTGCAGCATTTTGTGGTGTGGGATGAAGATCTCCCTGTCACATAATGCGTTCCGGTTGTCATGGCACACAGTGTAAGTCATCCCATGTCGGAAAAAGGATTTGAAGAATGTCATCTGCTACAATGCTGGGAATATTTTGTATTTTCGTAGGCAGTTTCAGTTCTCTCATATTCTCTCACGCAAGGTATTTTTATGGGAGGGACTGTATTGAAATTTAACAGCATGACACTGAACCATGAAAGGGAATTTTTTAGGCTGGAAATAGGTTTTAAAAGACCCTAAGGGTAAAAGTAATCTAATGTAAATCCTTCAAAAAAGTACAGAAATACCCAAATACACTAAAAAAGTCCCTGGAAATATGTGTGTTTAAAAAGGAAGTGAGAGAGGAAGGCAAGGCAAGGAATAGTAGATGTCAAAATACAAAAGGTGCTCAGAACTAATTTGGAACCCTTCAAATACTGTACTTGCATCTCAAAGGAAGCCATCAGAAATGAGTAGATAGGGCAGAGTAGAAGTCAGTTGGTTAAGAGGCAGTTTGGGGAGCTAACCAGAGCGTGGACTAGGTTAATACAGATAGGCACTTGGAGGCGTTGTCAGAAGAGTGCGGGCAGGTCAGCTGCCTGCCTGCCCCTGTCTGCATTCATCGGAAGTCTTAGGTGACTAAAGCCTTTGTAAACCTAGTACAAGCACATATCCTCTAAAATAACTTAGCTGAAGAAGTACATACACAAAACATTATTTCTATGGAATAAAGAGAACAACTAATAAGGAGCATGAGGGCGATTAGACATAAAGTACAGAAATGCAGGTCTTTGGCAGACCACTGGAAATGTGTGACTAAACCTGCTTCATCCTCCGTGCATCTGACAGGTAGTAAAATATAATTTGTATTTAGTGCCAAAAGCAGCACTAGCTAACAGATGTAACTCTTCCGGAAATTGAGAGATACACATTTGAAGACCTCATCAATATGAGAAAGTGGTGCAACTTTAATCTAGTTTCAAGTGATGCAGCTTTTAGAGAAACCAGATGAAGAGCAGTTTTCTTGAAGAATTCTGACAAATTACTTAACGCACAGTGTATGGAACAGGAGGGATGTTTTTAGCCTGATGGCAGCCTGGAAATAAAGGTCATGGCAATCTTTTGTTCTAGTTTAAGCAGTGTTTCTTGTTAGTTTCTTAAATGAAGTATTTGGCCTTGCGGAGCTCCTCAGGGATGCAGCAATGATCCTGGTTATCCAACTGAGCACAGGTTGACTCCAGATGTAATAAAATATAGCTGCATTTAAAATCTAATGGTTGTCTAACAAGACTGGTTGTCTGGGACATCTGTCATCAATAATCATGACAGATCTATAATGGTGTCTTCAACAGAACGTGTTTGTAACACAGGTAAGAAATGTGACCTCAAGAGGCCTTACTGCATTCGCCCAGGAGAACCTCTGAGGGTTATTGTGCAGTACACAATGTCACACTGCTAATGCCCTGTTCCCGTTAGGAAATGCAAGTTTATACTCCCCTGGAGGAATTACTCAAGAAGGAATATTGACACTAATTTTCTCCCTTAAAGGTTCCTAAGATACTTGCCCTGAAATTTTACTGAGGCAGAAATTCAAGATTTACATAAATGTGGGGTTCTTGTAGCTTGATATTTTAAAAAGGTTATTTGGAAGTAATGCATATGCATTGTAGATATCTAGGTAACTTCAGACAAAGATTTTGCAATTTTTGATGCTGAAGCTGCAAAGAGCGATCATCTTCAGAAAAGTCAAGTTTAAATCCTGCAATAAAGGAGATAGAAGAAGAAAGTGACATTGCTCTCCTTATCGCTTATGGTGGGACTGAAGTCTCCCATGCAGAAGAGTTGGGTTTTTAACCACAGCCCGATATAGGATAAGAAAACTCTAGAAACATCCTGGAACATGAACAAGGTTTTTTTCTCCTTTTCTGTCAATGCCAGCAATCCTTTTATATCTTCTTATAACAGTAAATAAGCAATGCAAAATAATTTATTCCTGATTCTTCTTTGCTTACTATGGCTCTAAATGTTAGGTGCTGTGGTTTTGGCTTTCCAGCTCCATACAGTGGTATCTTGCACAGAACATTGGTAGTGTTGAAGGTGGCTTAAAACTGGACCTCTCCAAAAAGATTTGGGAATGCTCCTTACTGTAAAAGGATTGATGAAATAACTGCTGGTTGACTTTGCTTGGTGGCTTCAGCGTGGCCTCAGGAAAGTGTGCTATTCTCAGCTCACTCCCGTGTGTCTCAGTGGTTATTGAGGGGTACTCCAGCTGGCCTGGCTTTGGACCAAGAGTCCTCAGAGGCAGAGCCAAGTGGGCTGCGTCTTTCCAGAGCATAATCTCATCTGTGACAGAGTTTGTGTGGCCTGAAACCTGTCAGAGGGGTTCAGTCCTTCTTCCCAGACAGGACGGTGGCAGGGAGTTCTTTGAAGGGACAGGTGCTTGGGTTTTGGTTGCATTTACAGCAGAAACCGGTCACACAACTTGGACCTTAAAAACTGTTTTAGGTATGAAGAAGTTATCAGGGGTTGTGGACAGCATGGCTGTTGCAAATTCAGAATCAGAAGTTAAGAAGTAGAAGGCATCTTCCATTAGTACAAAACTACACAGAGGCTCAGTCCTGAAAGCCTTCAGTTGCTCGTCTCACTGCTCTAGGTTTTCCATGCAGTATCTGCATTAATTAGCAGATTTTGTCTTTTTGTTCAAAGAGGATATGATAAGACCAAAACTGTACCAACCTGTAGCTCCTTGCTGTTCTGTGGTGGTATTCAGGCATTCATTTTTGAGTTGCTCAATCACTTCCAGTGTCCAGTGACTATTGTGTTCAGAATCAGTTTGACTGCTCAAGAAGAGGTAGACTGAAAAATTTTTTTTAAGCCCCTTTATACTATTTTGTAACAATTACTGTGTAACAGAGACCAACAAAAATCAGGCGATTTATTGTAGTACTATTATTTGCTGTTATTATCATAATATATTATCCATCTTCACAGAAGAGAAGGATAGTGAGTAGTAACTCTTGTATCACTTCACAGGTGTTGGTTGCTTCGTGCCAGATGAACGTAATGTGCATCGGTTTTACTTTAAATTACATGTCACTAAAACATGTTTTCCTTGCTCTAAAGAAAAGTGATACATGACCACTAACTAAAACTCACTGCTGATTTTGCAATAAAGATTGATTTGGAAAGAGTCTACCCTGCTCAGTTAGCCTCTCTGGAATGGGCCAGCAGTGTCCACACAGCTGGCACTTGGCCCAGGTTTTCTCTGAGTCCAAAGTGGTTCTCCTGATTCACCATTTTCTTTTAGGATTTTCAATTCAAGTGCCCAAACTGGCATCATTCGAAAGGGCTGGTGATGTTTGCTGCTGTGTTATGGGTTAGTAAATGACTAACTACACTGATACAAAAATTGGTACAATACGTATTTGCAAATGCTGTGTACTTACTTCAGATATAGAATCATAGAATCATAGAATGTTTTAGGCTGGAAGGGACCTCTAGAGGTCACCCAATCCAACCTCCCTACACAAGTAGGGACATCTACCTAGGTCAGGTTGCTCAGAGCCTCATCAAGTCTGACCTTGAATGACTCCAGGGATGGGGCCTCCACCACCTCTCTGGGCAGCCCATTCCAGTGATCCATCACCCTCATGCTAAAGAACTTTTTTCTAATATCCATCCTAAATCTATCTTTTCCTACCTTAAAACTGTTGCTCCTTGTCCTATCACTACAAACCCTTGTGAATAGACCTTCCTCTGCCTTCCTGTAGGCCCCCTTCAGTTACTGGAAGGTCAGTATAAGGTCTTCCAGAGCCTTCTCTTCTTCAGGCTGAACAGCCCCAACTCTCTCAGCCTGTCTTCATATAAGAGATGCTCCATTCCCCTGATCATTTTGGTGGCTCTCCTCTGGACACGCTCCAATATGTCCAGAGATATGGTGAAATAGCTTTCAGGTAGGATGATGTAGCCAATATGATGCTCCAATTTCCCCCAAATTAGTAGTTTCATCATTAATTTTGGTACCTTTTCTGATTCTCATACTTTGTTTATACAAGTCATTCTCTTCTGGGTAGTATTTTTTTAGCAATTGACATAAAAAGTATATTGCCCATGAATGATTTTTCTGCGTATTCTCCCTATATAGCCTGTCATTGTTCTGTGGAATTAGGTTTAACTTTAGTGACCGAGGTATAGTTGAACAAAGGCCACTTACTTAAAGCTGCTAGTAGATTTTTTAAATAGAAGAGAAAATCTCTGGAGGATGTGAAAGCAGTGAAGAGCTCCCATGGGCTTTATTGGAGACAGGAGTTCACCTTTAATGTTTTCATAAATAAAGTTACTCTCAGAAGGTTACCCTTTTAAATTATTTTAAATGTTATGCCACAGAGGTTTGAATTTACCGAGAGTTTTTTCATAAAAAATAAAAATGAAAGCCCTCCAGCCTGGGCTAAATATAATCCTGTGACATATCCAGTGTGTCACAACAAGAAAAAATTAAGTACTGTAGGAAGAGGATGGTTGTCACAGAGTCTGTGGTTGCACATCTGGCAGTGAATTAGCAATTCAAATTGTACCCACTGTGGGAAAGACCCACAGTGTGGAAATAGTTCCCATTTTTCAATTCTATTATTTTCTATTATGTCTGTTAAATTCCACAGGGAACGCTTTGAAAGCAAGCCAATGCAATACGGGAGTGACTCACAGTCGGGCTTTTGTTGTTTCACATTTCAGATATGTAAAGTTTTGAGCCTGGTCCTGTAATACCCTCTCACATATGTGGGGTGGGATTTTTTTTTTTGGTCTTTTGCCTCTCTTAGTACATGAGGCCCCATCTTTGGGCCAGCTTGTGTGCAGACAGACTGCTGACGATGAGAGATGCGGCCAACAGCCACCACAGCTCAGGACTGGGCCCTCGGGGAAGTTTTGTTTCTGTAACTGCTGTGGGGGGGCTTTACACAGAAGCTGTTGTTCTGAAGTGGAAAAGGGGCAGATAACCAAACATATTCAGTCTGTTCATAAAAGCAGCCTTTGAGGGGGTATTTGTTTTTTACAAAACTTAGGTAACTTGCTATTCGTAGCTCATAGGAAAAAGGCTTGGCACACCTCGTTGCCATTTGATTGGGAAATACGGGAAGGGCAGCCATGTATTCATAAACATTTCTTTAAGTGTGGATGAAAGGAAAGGGAACACTTTGCCTGGAAGGGGGTAGGGCACTTCTGCCTATCTGCAAGTATCACGTGGGTTTGATAAAGGTTTCAAGGGAAGGCTCAGGTCCATAAAGGAGTTAATAGAAAATATTTTTTTTTTATACAGAGAAAGATTTTCTATAAAGAGCATAGGCAAAGAGTATAGAATAGCAAGTGTTGGCCAGTTTTGGAAAGTGAAATACCACAAATATTAGTGAAACCTTAGTGTTTAGACTTAGAGAACCCTTCTGAGCCCTGCATGCAAATGCAGAACAAAATGGGAAAAATGCAAATACAGTAGAAGAGTTTTCTGGTTACACTGAGACAAGCTGTACTGCACAGTAAATGCCTAGATGCATGGAGAAAGAGCAGCCAGAGGAGACCTCCAGCTGGGAGGCAACAGGTTACTTTCCCTGCTGTGCTTCAGGCACTTCATCCCCACCGCTTCGGTGAGTCCCATCTGCACAGGAGACTGGGCAGCGTAGCTGGGTCAGAGACACTGCTCTGCGGTGCTGCTTCAGCAGAGCTCCCCGCACAGAAATGCCAACCTGGAATAAAACCCACATCACTCCTGGAGGGCAGCCTGGTTGGTGGTTTGAGGGTGCAGCGAAATAATTTGCCATTTCATATGTGACAGGGAAAGAAACAATTTCAAGGTCACTGGGAATGAAGTGCCTCCTGCCAGCCCATGAGACGGAGTCCACACTGCGCTGCGTCCTGCCATCATTTATGTAGGGTGGGACTGAATCTTCCTTGCCACCTCTTCGTCATGTATGGAAAAGAGGCTGTTGTTGGTTGTGCTTTGTTTTGTTTAACTGCTCTGCTCCGTGGGCGTTTCCCAGCCTGGAAAATCCTTCCTCTTGTGAGGATGCAACAGGGATGCCCATGCATGAAGATGCCCATGAGCAGAACTCCTTGTGGAACAGGAACCTAACCAGAGTACTAGGTACATGGTAACACTGTTAGTATCTTACTTGAGTTAAAATAGCATGTATGCTGTTCATTGAAGTTAGATGTCTCTGTGCATTTAAAATGCTTGTCTCCGTACAAATTCCTGTGAAGTGTGTTGGATCCACATATATGTGGAAAACTCCCTGCAAAAGCAAGATAATTAAATGTGACAGGCAAGAGCTGCCTCACCAAATTACGCCTGTTGCAATAAATATAGTTGCCTGAAGATTTTGAAAAAGTTGCTTTTTAATTTTAAAAATATAATCGGGTATCTTAGTTCTTTCCCATCATACATTATCTCCCAACCATCCTGTTAGTGATATGATATGAATCAAACATTGAAATATTTAATACCCAAATGAGACATTTCAAAAGCAGTAAGCAATATCAGCCTCCCAGAACAGAAAGAAAGAGACATGGTGAATAAATGCCAGCCTTTCTTTTAAATATATCACCCAAATTATTTTCTTCCAAGGTACAAGATTGTGAAATGTCTTTCACTTTCTATTGCCATTTTTTTTCTTTCTGTAGGCATTTTTAGCTTGACCTGGTTTATGCTTATTACAGTCAGTGCAGTTGATTTATGAGCAGAGGTTCCGTTGACAGGCAGGTATGGGTGGAGCTGGGGTGTTTTGGTGTACCGCTGGGGAGATGTTACTGTGCATTTCACAGATCACAAACATACAGTGAACTGATCATCCTCTAAGGATCTGAGTTCAAATAAGAAAAAAACATAACCTGAAGGTTTCTAGTAAGGTGTTGCTGTTCCCCAGCGCTTCTCCTATCTCAGGTCTAGCACTCTCTTTTCTGCTGTCATTAAAGCTATGAAATCCACTAGCTATCAGGTGTCAGCAAAAAATACTATGATCTTTCCTTGGGGTTTTAGTACTTGATGCTAGATCAGTAGGAATGTCTCCCCTCCTGTAGTAGGTCCATGCATCAGTCATGTGGACATAGACAGTAACTGTCTGGCAAAACACCAACTAAATGGCGTAAATATGTGTGGTCTGTGTGATAAATATCGCCGAGAGGAAGGAGTTTAAACACCTGGGGTGTCTTTTGGTGCCAGTGCAAAGTGAGGGCTGTGGCAGCGTGGGAGCGGGAGCGCGGTGCCCGGGGCACAGGCACTGAACCCGCAGGTGCATGTCTGCCTTGCTGCTTCCAGCTCTGGTCCTGGATGCTTTGCCGGAGCAGAGTAATGCACTACACCTGCTCGTAAGGCCACATCCGTGTCTATTAAATAGTTATGTGAAAAGTTCGCTTTGCTTAGCTTTTATGCATGTTGAACTGAGGTACAGTAGAGTGAAAGGAGGGCTGCAGAGTGAAATAAGGGCTGCTGGCTTCATGCTGAGCTGCTTACAGGGAAAACCAGCCATTGCACAGCTCTCTATACTGCTGTTATTATTTGGACAAGTTGGGTGTTCAGAAACAATTCTGTAATCAATGTCCTTTGTAAACTAGCCTACTGTCACTCATCTGCCAATCTGCAGAGTTCGAAAATTTACATCAAATATATCCATGGAATAAAATTAATGTTTTGAGAATTAAAAAAAAAAAAAAATCAGTACTGATGTTTCTGTAGTGCAAAATAGTACTTGTAATTGCCGTTGGTGAGTTTAATTTGTATATCAGCCCTTCTTTTCTGTTTAGTCCTTGCCATCTGCAAAACACATTCCTCTAGGGGCAGGTTTTTAAAGTAACACTTAGATACCCAGTTCAGACTTCAACTGCTTGTCTAAAAATAACATATTTACCCTCATTTAATTTCTATTTCTAGTACAGCAATAGTATCAATTCTGATCTATCACTAAATTGTTAGTGTGTGTATTAAAGGAAATAAGATTTAGAGCAAAGCCAAAAACAATTTGGGAGCTCATCAGTCACAAAGGAAAGGGCAAATGGGAATTGTTCACATGATATAAAAACGAACCGAAGTGTTCAAATATTGTCGTCATTACTTTCACAAACTTGCTTCTCTTCCTTCCCCCAGCCATCTCCCGTTGCTTCCTTTCAGATTTTCAGGTCTTCAGGGTGTCTACCTGGAAAGACTCTACCTCATTATTGGTGCTGCTGCAGTCAATAATAGAATTCCAAAATACATGATTTTGTAGTCTACCTGCATTGGCGGAACTTTTAGGATTATCGCTGCAAAGCAATGTCAATTAATTTAATCATGTTATTTACAACAATTCTACTGAGCAAATATCCAATATGAGTTACATATTCTGTTACAATATGAGTTACATTGGCTGTAGGATTCTTATACTAATGTTAGTTAGTATTGGTTAATTGCAGCAAGCCTTCATTTTGGGTATTTGCAGAGGTGGATTGGAGCAGTCAGACTCTGAAGGTAACAGGAAATATCCTGCCCATAATTGTCAGGTAGAAGTACAAAGATGAGACCTTCTGCTCTTAAAAATATTGCTGTATTACTGAGTAGTGTTCTCTCATTTTGTGTCAGAGAAATAACAACTCCAAACACTTAGTAAAACATTTTTAAATTATCTGTTTTAGGGAAAACTTCCTACTACTTCCAGGTGCCTGAAAAATGAGGGAGAAAAATAGAAGTTTTACCATTCTTCCACTGCTATGATCTTTTTAGCTAGTAGAGATATAGAGTTCTTGGAAAATTTGGGATGAGAAACTGCAACATTTGGTTAGTAATTGTAAACCCTCCAAATATGTTAGCTTCCACTCCTCGTGGAAAAGAAAAGAAAAAAACCAGACAGTATCTTCTGAGATCATAAGAAAGATCCTTTGCCTGATGAACTGTTAAGTGGAAGGTGACCATATTGGTTAATAATTTTTGGTTTCCATTTCATTTCACGTCTGTAAAATTTTGCCTTTCTCATCAGTGTAAGTGAAGGAAGATCTTAACGAACCCTCCTTTTTTTTTTACTGCACAGCAGCTTTTCTTCACAGACCTAATTCACCTTAATTCCTATTGAATTAAAAATTAAAACCAGTGGAAACTGACAGCTTCAGCCTATCTTCAGGTCAAGGCATTTTGAAAGAGTTATGGAAATGTTAGTAGAAGTGATAGGGAAAGCAGAAATTACTTAGAAAGTTGATTGTATATTCTCTGAAAGGGTTTTCAATCTCTCTAAGCTTACTGGAGTTTTTGTCCTCAAGCAAATATTTAGGCTAGACATATCTCATTCAGGAAGGCACGTGCCAATGAGGTTCCTCATGGCACAAACAATTTAATATGACTGAATGAAGATATATGGGAAGTAAAATGCTATTAAATTAGTAATTTTCGAATCTGGGTGTAAAAGCTATTTTGCTTGTACATGAACTTAGAGAAGGAAATTGTAAGTTGTCCATCTTCCAATAGAGGCAAGACCTTGATATTTCCACCCAGTGCTTTCTAATATCCATTTGGGTAGGATACGTTAGCACACATTTTTTTAAAGTAGGAGCCGGGGGAAGAAACCCCTGACTCAAAAATAGGAAGGATCATAACCTGAAAAAGAGTGTTCTTTGAAATAGTTAGGGTACCCATCTCCTTCAGTTTACTGCTCCTGTATGAGTCATTGCCTTTGTGCAGCTGATGCAATTTCCTCTGACCTGTATGTCCTCCTGGAAGCATAGAAGGGGTTTTTAGCTCTCATTTGATAGAGTTGGGCACAGTCTGTTGGGCTTCTGTAGCACGCAGAAAGTTCTTTGTGAAATAAAGGACACAAAAGCTTTGAAGGCAACATAGAATATCACATCTTACCTTTTCAGAACTGAAAGTATTAGCTGTACATTTCTTTGGCAAAAGAATCTGAGGTGGGAGAGTCAGTCCTAGGAAACAAGACATTCAGCAGTGGGTGATAAAATGCACATTAGAGGCATTAAAAAAATGCAGAAGAGAAAGTATAGGCCTCAGTGCATTTGCTTTTAGGGATTATGGCTGAAGAAACAGCACCTGCGTGGCAATGAAGGGCAGCATTTGTTGCTCCCGAGTCCTGTATCCATCCACTGGGCACAGAAGAGCAAGCGTTGGCAATAGCTTGTGCTGCTAGTGTGCCTCAGCTCAGCTCAGCTCCATGGGGAGCTCTGCATGGAGCTGGGTGCTTTAATGCTGCTGAGATGGACTGTTCTCGGACCATGCACAGATGGGTTTAAGGATGCTCTTAAAGGTCTGCTGCTGAAGGAGGACAACTAGTGATCCACATAGTCAGTTTTGATGAAACAAAAAGAAGTCAAGTGCCAAAAAGATGTAGACAAAATACTTATAATTTAGCATTTTAAATGTGGTTGGTTATGTTTAATCATCAATCAAATCTAGAAATGCCTGTCTTCTGGTTTTGCCTTAGTCTCCTGTAAAACTGCTTGATTTGTCCGCGAGTGTGGCCTGTGAGTGACTGCTGAATGGACAAGGACTAACTCTAAGAAAATGACTCTTATTCCTTTGTGGGATGGAAATGTGATGCTTTTTGCTCACTGTAATGTATGTAATTAGGCTGCACAACTTAAAACTTGTGGTAAGAATATGTCCTACATTGCTAATAAAAAAATGTCAAATTTATACTAGAGTATTTAGTTACACCAACATGTACTATCTTCCTTTTAAATGCAGAAATATCTCTTCATCCCAACTTTTTGTTATCACTTTTCCTGTTGTACTTCTAACTACCCGGTGCTTATCTATCATCTATCATATTCTTCATCATAATGAAATAGCTAAATCACACAAATGTTAATTTTCTTTGCAATATTTCTTCAAAGTAATGTGTTTCTCTGTTCTCATCTGTTAGAAAATTCCATTGCTTTGCAGTGAGGCACCACAAAAATGAAGAAAATTGTGTTTACACATTCTATACTATTTTAATGGACAAGTCTCTTTAAGCAACTAAGTCCATTTCTACCAAAGGTTCTCACTTAGCATACAGGAATCTTTGCAGTTGTTGGTGTACCTTTGTTTATACCTTTAGTAGAAATATACTTCCAGTTTTCTGAGCTTGCCAGCCCGTTTGCTTAGATGGAGCTCTTCAATAGCAACAGATCAGCCGTGACAGCTTGTGTGGCCTAATGCCATGCTGATCTGATGGGAAGTATCCTCCTATAACAGAAAAACAGATAATCCTGGAAAACAACACAGACCACTGATGGATGTGCAGGCCCATTCACTAATTCCTAATTTTTTCAAAACGTGAGTAATATGGCTGTAGTTAAATTCTTAGTCGCATGAAAGTGCTAGTCCAGTCACGGCAATGATGTGACCAACATTGAGTGCAATAGGATATAGCTTTGTAAACAGTAAAAGCTGTCACAAACCGAGGTGGAATGAGTCTGGCAGCCAATGTCTTTCTGTATCCTTTTATTTTATATAAAGGTATTTATTGACAAATCTTCAGCTGTAGAGATTAGAAAGCTTTTGTGACAACTCTTAGTTTCCAACTGTGTATTGAAAATTCCTTATACGACAGCTAGCTATTTTTTTTTTTCTCCAGGGGTCTGGAGCATCATTCAAAGGCCTTCTAGTGAGTTCAGATACTGCTCTTGTTAGGGAGCCTCTATCAACAAAAATGCCACCCTGCAGTCAAACAATGTCTTGAGGTACCCAAAGACTCTCTTGTAATTCAGCTGCTGTGGGGCACAGAGATGTGTCAAGCTCACTGCAAACTGCTCTGAAAAACCACTATCAGATGTGTTTGATACATACTGCCTTTTTTGTAGGATGTTTCGTTGCAGCAAAAGGTGTTCTTTTGTTAAGAAAACCGTGTTTTAAATGCCTAGGTATAGGTCCTTCAATTAAAAATGCTTATATGAATTCCTGGACTCCTGACTCAAGAGAAGCTGGATAGTCTGAATATGATTTTCACCTTTGCTGAACTGTCTGCTCATAGACTGGTACCTGTGACAGTTGCAGTGAATGATAAATCCTTATTTAGCCAACTGAGATAATAAAAGGCAGACATTTAAAATGAGAATGCATACTTAAAAAAAAAAACAAACTACTTGAGAACTGTCTTCTTCAGGGTTTTTGAAAAGTTGAATCTACAAAAAATAGCAAGCTACCAGAGGAAAAATGGTCCCCTCTGAACAGATTAATTCAATGTCACAGTCTGTGTTTTCTCAAACAAAGATGAGGCTGAGCCTCTTTCAGATAAGCATTGTTGTGGATGAGCCTGTTCCCAAATACAGCGCTAAATTAATGTGAGGCTATTTGCTAGGACTTGCAAGCCAGTAACAGCAGTGTTCGTCATACAGCCAAGTGCTATTCTCTGATCTTTCAAAAAATGTAGTTTTGTCTCTTGTTAAAACAAGTGCCCTTTTCACAGGGTGATGCTAAACCTTCAGGAAGGAACCATTCCTTAATGGGAAGTCTGAGGCATGCTGGATTTCCTCTCCAGTGGCTGTATGCAGCCTATCAGTTATCTTATTCCTAAAATAAATAGAACTGTAGTTTGATGGTTTTCATAGCAGGAGTTAGTTCTTTCTAACCAGCCATGAACATTGTGGAGTTGTCAGTACTTGTAGGTGTAAGTCACAAGAGCACAACCCTTTTTGCCCTTGACCAAAGTATGTTTACATAAAAGCTAGAAAAGTCTATCTGAAATATAATCCACAGGTTCCTCTGTAATTTAAAATGTGATCATAGCCATGAGGGTTGCTAACAGTTATAAAACATGAGGAATTTGGTAATAAAATTTATACTTTTGGTATTAGCAATGCTAGCTCACTACGCATTACTTGAAAATGGCATACTTTGTTTGAAGGTAATGTTTTCTCCCAGAGCTGAAAATCTCCAGTAGTCAGGAAGCGTGAATTTACCAAGGAGGTGTTTAAACAATTACAGTTATTAGTGCCTCAGCTGTCTTTGTGGAGATCCACTTTTCACTGCAATTTCTGGAGTGCTAGTAAATAGCGGCCTATAGACGGGAAAGAGTGAAAGAGCTCTTATGAAGTCACAAGCCATGGCACTTTCCTCCAAGTTTCACAAGCCAAAATCTAATACTTCTGAAAATCCAGGTTTTGGCCTCCAGCATGGTCGCCTGTGACATTCCATAATAGCTGCATTGCATGGAGCTGTGGGATTACAGAATTGTAACCCTTTAGGATCATGAGAGCTGACACTAATCCGTACATACCAAAATCCACTTTAAGTTTCTGAGTGAAAAACAGACACCTCCCATCAATACACCACAAAGACATCTGTTGCTCCAAAAGTTTGTCTTCTAAGAACAAGCAGGAGACATTTTTCATATTTATGCAGAAATAAATCCTTTCCCTTGTTAGAGCTGGGGAAAAAACAGTAAGGGGCATAACTGAGATGAAAACGAGTCTAGGGAAAACCAGATGCATATCCTAAATACTAATACATCTCTGTCACCTGAGAATCATTCGCCCTTCTGCTGTGCAAGGGCAGTTGGTTTTTTCCCCCTCTCTCTGTTTTTACTGAGGGAGACCGTTACTGCAGTTTCCTGGTCCATTCAGGTCAGCTCCAGAATCAATAAGGCTTATTATTAGAAGATCCAAGATCAATAGGGAAGGTTATTATTAGAAGTGTTATAACAAAGGGAGCAATGAGGTTCAGAAGGCAGAGTACAGGGGTGGTTGGGAAGAGACAATGAGGGTGCTACTTATCCATTAATATAATAATGAAACACTGTCAAATGGCAGACTAAGTTGGAGACTGGGCTTTTATGACTCTTACAGCTTCTTTAGATCAAAAGTTGAGGAGATAGACTGGTATGCAGCGTTGTGTGTAGCTTGCAGGCACTCCCCCATCTCTGGTGTCCGAAGAATGGTACGCAGTTGCTCTTCTTGGTGAACATAGGGCCTCTGCAAGGAATAGCTTTCACCCTGATGGGTATTTTTCTTCATCGAGTTGTTTTCCTTTTGAGGAAAGAGACCTTTTTTCTTTCCCCAGTGGTGGATTAGCCACTGATGGACAGACCTCTTCTTGGGCTCTTTCTTTACAAGGTTCAGGTCTGGTGTATTTCCATATCCAAGAGGCTCAGAGAAACACAAGCAAAGTGAATTTACAGAAGTTGGAGGAAAGGAACTGAAACTTCTTGGGAAGGTCTTTCCTAATATAACTACAGGAGCTCGTTGCCACAAGAGGGTGCTTGGAAGCTCTTCACTGGTTGTGTCTCTTTGGAGAACTTCACAGTGAAAATGTGCTGGAGCCTTTAAAATGTTGTTTTTAGAAGAGACAGCTTAGACACAATGATAGATTATGACAGAGTAGAAGGTTGTACTTTTCTTTTAGCTAGTGTCAAATTGGAATGTATTGCTTGCAAAGATACTGTGAATCATTACTTTTGGAGAGGTCTCTTGAAAAATCCCATGCATTCAAACACTCTGTTTAGCCTCTTGCAGCAGATCTAAGTTATGGTCAGCCTGTGTCTGATGGAACATAACAGAAATGAAAATGCATCTAGTAAACACGCAGAGAGGAGTTGAATCGTATGCCTTAAAGCCAAAGGGAGTACTTTTTGACAGAGTTTTGTCAGTGCACAAAATACTTTTCATATGGCTTCTGGATGCACTACAAAATATGTTTTTAAGATGCTACAGACTCTCCTTTTTATCTTAAATATGTGTGATTAGATGGATGTATTTAGAAACCAGGTGAGAAATTAACAGTATTGTCTGTCAGGCCCAGGACTTGGAGTTCAGACCTAAACCGGTTTCTGAATGTTCCTAAAGGTCTTACATGGTGAGAGAGTGCACTGGATACAAGTCCCATGCTGTTAGATGATCCACCTTTGACTGTCGTTTTCTTTAGCTCTTGGGAGTTTTGCCTTCCAGGAAAAAAAAAAAGCTTCAATGTTAAAACTGGAAACACCTGTTCCAATGAAAGCATATTGATGTGCTGTTCATTTAAGGATCTGGAAATACATTATCCGTGTTCACAGGATGGCTTACAACCCTTGGAAGCCTTGCTGAAAGGTGTTTCTACACCTTTAGGGTTTACATCAGGATACACCCCATTAAACTTCAGTACATCATTTACATTGTTTTCTGAAGTCAGATCTCTCACTTATAAATACTTCTGCCTTTACTTTTAAACCAGAAAAGAGTCACCTGCATCTAGCACAGATATCAAAAACAGGCATAGCAAAGAGGGATGTATAAATTTGGCTGCCACGTATCATGTTTTATTACTGTCAACACCATCAAAACTTAGCATTAACATTTGACAGTATTAAAACTGATTATTATGTGCTATACAAACAGGAAAGCTTGGATAAGTAAGGCTGCATTATTTGTCAGGGATCATCACTATTTAGTAACTACTAAATAGTACCTAACATGACAGTCTGAATAAATTGAAAATGTGAAATTTAACCTGATAAAAACTGTGTTATTACCCCTACCTTCTTCCCACAGTATTTTCTGACCTTTACAGCCAGGCACCCCATAAACAGAACACAGAATCATTCCCCAAAAATGGAATCCTGGGCTGATTTGCTGTGTTATTGAATCCTGAGGTAACTTCCCTGTAAGATACAAATGATGACAATAAACTCCACTAGGTGACCTGTCCATTCATTTTAAGTATGTGTTATTTTTATTAAACATTATTGAAGAACTGTTTCCATACATATTCCTTTTCTAAAATTATACCCTGTTTACTTCTACTGTGACCAGAGATCTCACATACATTGCAAAGCTTGATTTTGGACTGATCAGACTACATCAAATGCCGCTTCTTTTTTCAGTTGTAGGAAAACAATTCCAGTTTCCTCTCTTTCCATACAAACTTCTTTGTTCTGTATATTGCTTTGTTGCACAAGTCTGCTGTCACTAGCAAAGGCACTTCTACCTGATGAAACTGCAGACTGGTCAGTACATTCCTAATACAGCCTTACCAGCTGTCACTGCAAAATAATACATTATTTTAACAAAATTGGTCTTTAGCGTGAATGGGTATACCTTCTAATACCCTGAGCAAATATTTTTTTAGCTATATCTATATTCTTCAGTGGAATAGCATGAAATTTCCCAACCAAAGCACCTCTCTTAGTATTGCCATATGATAAAAAAAAAATTGTTTCCTATATATGCCATCCACTGGACTATCTCTGGCTCCGTGGTGTGTGTTTCTTTGCCTGGTGTGTCCCTTATGGCCCCTGGCAGTAGCTTCCTGAGGTTTCTGCCAGCTGCCTGTATCACTCGTGATGCTGAAATCAATTCTGACAATGTGCATGTTAGTAAATAAGGAAAGTCACATTAATTTTATTACCTTTGCTTGTTATCTTATTTATTACACAAGTGGCACTGGTTTTCTTTGTTGTGTAATGCAAGCTTTTGCAGGCATGGTAAAATGAACTTTCCTGGGGCTATTTTTAGAGGTGATCAGGCGATTTGGATTAGAACAGATTAAGTAAGGACTTATGTAGAGATGATACATATACTAAGTTATACCTTTACTTAAAGACCTCTGACCTGACTGATGAAAGAGGCATTTACGAAACAAGTGAAGTCGAACTTATCCCACAAAATAGAGGGGGAAAACAGTGGGTTATCATCTACATGTCCATGGGCTGGCCTGTGTTTTTAGCTAGCAGAGTGCAATTCACGCTGGGAAATGAATCTGTGAGCACTCGTAATGCTGTGAAGCAAGGTGGCAATTTTGTGCCTTCATAGCCAGGCTCTGGAAGGAGCAGGTGCCGTTTAAGCTTGCACTTGGACAAGACTGTGCTTCAGGCTACTGTGTTCCTCTGCAGAGGAGGCAGAGGGTTTTGCTCACTGCTGCTCGGTCTCTGCTTGGATACTCTTGCACTTGTCTGATCACTTTCCCTGGCAAAATCAGCATCTCCCCCCTTGCACCCCTCCAGGCGCATGGAGTTTTGTCCAGGCAACAGCTGGAGAAAATTAATTTAAATTCCCAGCTCTTTTTTTGTCGCGATCCTAATATAAATTTGTATATGACTAAGATGTTGCAGCCCTTTCTCTAAAAGGTCAGCCTAAATTATTTTGTGCAGATAATATTAAAGCTTATGTGCTTGATGTGCTTCTGTTGCACATAAACACCACTTCCCATGGGACTGATGACCTGAATAATTACCTCATCTCAGTTGCCATTGATCTAATCAGCTAAACCAATTATAAGCTCAAGCCATTTATGAAACTTTCTCAGATTGCTTTATGCAGACTGGAAGGTTTTGTGCATTATACACAAATCAGTCTATGGCGAGTACTGATGCTCAGTGCTAAATATTGCTCTTTTAAAATACAATGTAAATTTAGAATCTCTGTTAACCCAAGTTTCACAGAGTTGCAGAGTTTTATATATCAGAATTTCCCTTAAATAATTTTAGGAGATTTATTTTTAAGTAGTTGACCTGGGGGTTTTTTGGTTTTTTGTTTTTCTTTTTTGTGAATTATGTTATAGTGGGCGATATTTATATATAGTTCTGTTATAATAGTGAGTTATGTATAGCACAACATATTAAATATATGAGTTATTATTTTAATAAATCAACAACAAAAAGCTTAAACACAACTTTGTATTCCTTTATGGTTTTTTATTCTTCTGTTGCTATTACTCATAATATTGTTTATGTAATATACTTTAAACTTAGACATAATTTTCATATGTGTCTCTGCATATGATTATGGATTGCAATGAATCATTATCTCATTTAATTCAATTACATGCAGTTTTAATCATTGCTGTTAAACCAACCTTGTGGAATTGTCGTTAATTCTTACAGATGCATGCAAAGCAAACTGGCCACTTGTTTATCATGAAGTTTATGAAAGGCAATGGGTAATGTCAATTTAGTCTTTTGCCAGACTCATTTTTGTCTAGGATAATAGGCAAAAAACGATAATAATTTGTTTTCATTCTCAGCATCTTGGTGGAAGATAAGTTGCCTGAAGAGATTTTTTAAAAGGCTAAACCAGCTGCATGCTGTATGTGATTTGCTCTGCTGTTCAGCTTGAGTTCTTTATTGATCCTCTAGTATTTCTTGTGATCTCTATTATCTGTTATCTGTAATGAACTAGTGTACAAATAGCCTTACATCTGTAATTTTGTCATAACATCTGATTTATAAAATTGTCTCCTGAGATATCCGTGACCTCACTTACTCAGCCACATTGCTCTATCACTAGCCAGCACAGCTGAGCAGAGTTTATTTTCGTAGTGGCAGCACTATTCCAGTCTTACGTGAAACCAAAGGCGCATGAAGAAACATCAGTTTAAAAGGAGTCAAAACTTTCCCAAGACTATTTTAGTCTATTTTAAACATGCAACTGTCAAGTTTATGCTTTTGTATGAAATTTTAATACAATACTTTTAGTATGCTTACAGAAGAGCACTCTGAAGCTGACAATCCGTAAACACTGCTTGAGGAAGGTGTTGCAACATGGGGTTAACTTCAGGTGGCCCTATGTCTGAAATGAATGAAATTCTCTAGAAGGGAATTAAGAAAATCAGTTATACTTCATTTAGAATATATAGAAAATAAGGTATTTACCCCAGACTGACTCTTTCGTCATATATTCTAAATAATGCATTGTTAAATTTGCTCTATCACTTCAAAACAAAGGGAGACCTTTCAAAACTCTGCTAGTCACATAAAAAAAGATATGTCATAGACTATAGAAAAACTGTGGGAAAGCTCTGTGAAATGCCAAGTATTCCACAGAGGAAAGACAGAGACCTCAACACCTGGCAGTATTATGGCTCCTACTTGGAAAAAAGCTGTTATTGAGCTGAATTTCAAGCCCTAGTTATGTGAAAAAAAAAAGTAAATGTTAATGTACTTGATGTGATGGATGACTCGTGCTTTCTTGTTTGTCACCCACAGTGTGTATGTGATATTTGAAAAATGAAATAGGATCTGTTGCAAACCTCAGAGAAGCCAGCAGCCCCGGTCTCCTGTAATGACGAAATCCCTTTTCCTGCAGTCCCAAGGCATCAATGTCACTTCATGTTTAAGGTCTTTTCTGCACAGAGGATCAAAGCAGATTTTTTGCCTCTTCTTTTTCATTGGTCTGGGAGAATGAGAGGCAGCAAACCTGGCCGCTGACTTGGGGAGAGCAAGTCTTGAAAACACAACAGTCCTTGACAAGCAGGGATACTGTGCTTGCATGCTGGGACATATGTACAGTTATTCCTTGATTATTATTATATATTAACGGAGATAGTTTGAGGTTTTATTATGATTTAAAATAAGTGGCGGTTGAGGGCATATGAAAGGGAAGACAGAGAAAAAGATGATGTTGAAGGAGAAAAGTTGGAGGCTTAGGGAGAGGATGTGCATTAAAGAATTATCAATCGTCCCTCTCCTAAAGCTTTCACACGTAGTGAATATGTCTGAGAATTGATCTTACTGACAAAATGATAGTAAGATTAATTTTTTTTCTTTTTTTCCCCACATACAGTTACCACTTCATAGTTGCACAATGACCCTTTATATGAGGAACAGAATAATTTATGGCTTGGTAGGACACTAATTAAATAAAATGTCATCACCTTTCTGAGGATAAGCAGATTATTCACATTCAGAATTTTCTAGCTAAAATTTATTTATACTGCTTTATTTTTGTCTTTAAAAAAAACATTAAAGGCACAGCTGTATTTTCCTGCAGACTGCTGTGATACTGGCTACTGCTTTACCAATGGTTTCAAGAGGCAGTTTGCTGAAAGCAATCTTGTATCAGTTACATTTATTAATTGAGATAGTTCAAAGAGTTTGTTATATATTATGACTGTGGATAGTAGTATTTATTCATATATGAAGTTAAAAATTCCAACAATTCATGTTGTGATTGATTTATTGATTAACTGTGCATCCTGGCTGATCTGCTTGTACTAACTTTCAGCAAGCAGAACACAGACAGGGCCCTAAATGGATTCAAAGAGAAACAGAAAAGGAAGAAAAAAGGATCCTGAAACCACAAATTATCATGGCATCATTGAACTAGGATTTGGGAAACAACTGTCAAATCCAGGGGTTTATTGCAATTTTTCTTCTAAAGCTGCAGCCTCCTGCACCTCATTTCAGTACCTGATGCACTTGGAAGAGTTATGCAAAGGAAAGCAGTCCCCCAGCAAATGGTCTGTCTCACCCACCTCCCTATGAAACATGTAACTGGTGGGGGTAACCAGAGAGCACTTGCATCAGCTTTACAGCCCTGGATGGTGCAGAGGACCGTATGGTGGTGAAATGACTTGTTTGTATGTATTCTTGTGATTGCTTACTTTGCTTCTCAACCAAGGGAGTGCTGGGCACGCTCTGGGCACACACCAGGTTCTCACACTCTTATCTGACCCACTTCAGATTTGTACAGTCATCCTTCAAAAATAATTTTCCATGCTAACTGCATCCTGTAATCCCTCAGAAAGCTCCTACACTCGGTTGCCTTTCCCTATCCTTAAGCAAGCAGTCTTTGATAGCATCTTTGGAAAATAAACTTCAGAAAATGTTGATATCTAAGTAACCCTTCTGGTGTGTAAACTGAAACAGTGAATGAGGTTGATTGATTTTGAGATCATTTGCATCTCATGTCTGCTGAAATCAGAATGCCTGTGAGTGTTAGATGTGTTAGGTCCAATCTCCTAGAGGTACCTGCTAAAAGTAGGACAAAATTCCCTAAGTACTGAAATGCAAAAGCCTCTTGCAAAAAAAGAACTAATGTTTGTTGTTAGTTATTGTTTGTTTTACTGTTTTACAGTTTGTTTTGCTTTTAAAGAGAGCAAAAAATGAACTTTGTTTAAGCATCTGGTAGATATTTTTAGAACACAAAAATGTCCCGTGGAAATATACTGTGAAAATGTCTTTCAGATATTCACTGAGTGAAACAGTTTTTTCCGCTAGCGATTGTAACTACTTTAAGTTACTCCTGCAGCTTTTTGAAAATATCACTCTCTCCAAAAATGCCATTTTTTTCCAGTGAACAATTGGATCCCCCTTCTTATTGTCAAGAATTTTAAGTCTCCAAACTATTGTATACTTGGTTTTCTACTATCATTAGTAACTGACATTTTACTGAGTGACTTGGTGATGTTTTAAATCTGCAGAGTTTTTGGAGTTGTAAAGACCTATATCCTGAACATCAAGTGAGAAACGTAATTAGTAAAGATCTGAATGAATGCTCAAGTCCTTACCAAGTGGACACTGACAGTTTTTTTAAAGCTAGGAATGATTACATTGTAGTAAAACTTCGATTAATGTGAACAATCCCACCAGGAGAGTACATATGTTTTAGTGGATATTGTTTCTGGTCATATATATATGTACCTGACTCTAAGCAGTATCCTCTGTACAATTTTGGTAGAATGGTTTGAAGTATTACAGGTTCTTCACAAGGAATCATAGAACCATAGAATGTTAGGGGTTGGAAGGGACCTCTGGAGATCATCGAGTCCAACCCCCCTGCCAGAGCAGGACCATAGAATCTAGGGCAGGTTACACAGGAACACATCCAGACAGGTCTTGAAAGTCTCCAGAGAAGGAGACCCCACAGCCTCCCTGGGGAGCCTGTTCCAGTGCTCTGTAACCCTCACAGTAAAGAAGTTCCTCCTCATGTTGAGGTGGAACTTCCTGTGCTCTAGCTTGCATCCATTGCCCCTTGTCCTATCGCAGGGCACAAGTGAAAAGAGGTTGCCCCTTTCTTCTTGACAGCCAGCCCTCATCTATTTATACACATTCATTAGATCCCCTCTCAGTCTTCTCTTCTCCAGACTAAAAAGCCCCAGGTCTCTCAACCTTTCCCATAAGGCAGGTGTTCCAGTCCCTTAGTCATCCTCATAGCCCTCCGTTGGACTCTGAAATGGAGATACTCTTTATAAAAGCAGTGGTGTGTGTTGCTGCATGCTGAGGACAAGAATGAATTGAGAATTAAAGAAATCGGAGTAATAATTTTATTGAGAGATGTAATTAAGAAATATCCTGCCTAGCCTGTGAGCATCCCAAAGAGCTGGCATTGCCTCTGTACATTAATGAAGCTGTTTGGCACCTAAGCCAAAAGGAATATCCGGAATATATAATGACAATAAATCAGAAGTGGCAGTTGTCATTTGGTGAATGTCTCTATCTCAGTAGTGTCCATGGGCAAAAGAAATAAAGAAAATGTTTAGGCAAGAGCCACTTAGAAAAATGATGGAGGAGTCAGGGCAGGCCATTCAGTTTTCGTAACCAGGTTCTCCTTCTTGCTAGTCTTTTGTGGTTATGAACCTGCAGCATGTCTGTGTGAGTGCATTTTAGGCAGGCAGAGTTACCAGAGCAGTTGAGATTTGTGTCTCTGCCCTTATCTTTTCAATAGTCATACACTGATGCTGAGCTCAAGAAAACTGAGTCATTGCGTCGGCAGTGAGGAGGGAGCGCAGGGAGCACTGATTTCTCTGCACCTGCCCTCCTCTACACCTGCCAGCCCTGTGGAGATGGACACCAGGCTGCCCAAGTAATCCTGAAGACCGGAGATAATGGTTTTAATCCTTGTCGTCAAGTGAGCAGCCAGGATTAACTACTGTAGTTCCATTTAGTTAATGACAAGTGTATTTTGATGTATTTTAGGAAGCTGTCAGTTTGCTGCTGTGGAGTGAAATGGTATCTGGGTACCAAGCGGAGATATATAGTTTACCTCCTGGCTCAGCTTCCTCCTGAAAGTTTTACAGCTTCCAGCTGTCATAAAGCACGTTAAGCAGGAACTCTAAAAGCAATTTTATTTTATTTATGATTATAAAAAAAGGCCTAGTGCTAATGGGAAGGCTGAAGTATTTAAAGATTGCTACAGGGAGTATGAACACAACTCCTGCCTACTGCTTCCCCTTCAGAGAACACGGAGTTGTTTTTCAGAGAATTAATATTCAGAGCAGATCCTGTTCATCTTACCTGTGAGTTCATTTTATTATATAGTAAAATCTGATTTATTCTCATTTGGATATAGAGTATATAGCCATATAAGCATAAGCCATTTATAAACAGTTACTTTCCAAGTAGCGTAACATTATACCTACTCTCTAAGGTGTTTCTGAGGAATACCAAATGTTACTCACTAAAGGGCAGAGATAAAAAGTGATGTTTTGGATCTGAACATTGTGCCTGGAGCTAATCACTGGTTATGCTGATACCTTTTCCATTCTTCAGTCTGAAAAAAAAAAAAAAAGAAGAAAGTAGACTGAACTTCTCTGAGTCTGGTAAACCTAACTCTCCCTTTCTATTTTACTTACAGAATGGTCTTATTGTTGCCTGTTACCAAGGGTATGTGGATGTTGTAATCGCCTTAGCACAATGCCCTCACCTTGATGTGAACTGGCAGGACAACGAAGGGAACACGGCTCTAATTACAGCTGCGCAGGCAGGTGAGGCTCAGTGTTTCACCTCTTACCTACAGGGGCTTAGGAGGAGTGTTTGTTATAGCTATTATTTCTAGGATTTTTTCAAAACTCTAAAAGAAATTAGTCTGCATAAAATAATCCTAGTCAAGCCCACTCCCAAGTACATTTGTCATGATGTTTTTTTGAACTAATTAATCTACAGTAATATTTACCCAATGGATTAAGACAGAAAAATGTATGCCTTTCTACTGTGCAGGACTCTACTGCTTTGTCCTTTAGACTTATTTTCCTATGTTTGCTCTGGCAAGCAACCAGTCAACATTGTGGTCGTGTACTGTGCTTTATTAGTGCTGATAGCATCTCTTTTCTCATGCTTGCTGCACCTACCTCAGTGGGACTGTAGTAGTTGCTGACTGTAGGAAAATGTATCATCATTAAGAAGTATCTTAGCTGCTAAGACATTCTTCAACCACTCCATAGTTAAAAGCAAAAAAATCCTGTTTACATAGTCTCAGCAGGATTCAGTGTTTGCCAGTGCTGCTTTTATACCAGGCTGATTATATTGACATCAACCATGTTAATCCTGATGCAGACTGGAGGGAGAGAGTTTATCCCCAGGTTTTCTTTTATCCCACCCAGCATGGTAATATTCAGTGAACAGTGTAACAGATTACAGAAGTGTAAGAGATGCTCCCAAAAGTGTTATTAGTTTCAAGTGTACAGTTAAAAAGCCATCAGTCGATTATTTCTGTTAAAACTGAGACACTGTGCTTTAATCTTTAAAGGAAGCTGTAGTTTTCTATTTCAAGTATTAACGAAGTACTAAAGCATGTAAATCAGGAAAAATTTGACCAAGGAGGTCTTCACTTTGTAGACTGAAAGATGTTCTAAGGGCTGCCTGGATTTGCATCCATGGTTTCCTTTGCATCCCTCAAGCATGCTCCTCAAAGGCAGTCACTTTACAGGGAAATGCATACCTGATTTTTATCATGTTTTCTCACTGATGAAGAATATGGGATGTTTGTAGGAGTTCATAGGACATGGTATTCCCTCCCACACTCTGGCTGGCTGAAGGAAACAAATTTCCATCAGGCAACATCAACAGCCGTCACAGCCATCACAGTCTAAAGATTGCAGCATGTCCGTTTACGTGTTAAATTAGTAATATTGCCACTAGACATCTCCAGGGAGTACTGAACTTTGTGTTGCACCAAAAAGTGAACTCTGCAACAGAAGTCACTGCAAGATAGGTCTTAAATATTGGAAGAAAGAATTGTGACCACAGTAAGTCACATTCCTAGCAATGTCATGAGTACAGTAGCTTTCCAAAGAAAGCGAAGTCTCCAAACCTCTAACCTATTTTTATTTATCTGCCCTAGTATACATTTGGACTATAAAAGGTTTAACACTGATTCCTTCCTGACCTTTATAATTCATGATAATGAGCTCAGAATTAATCCAGAGGGCTGACATTGACTTGACACTCTCTGCCAGTACTTGCTATTGATCCCCAAAGCAACTGGAAATGATTGTAGTCAACAAAAGCTTATACAAACTCCTGACAACCTGGATGTTTTCCTCTGCCTAGGATAATCCTGAGCTACAGTGTCAACAGCAGTTATTTAATTCATTATCACAAGATACTGCTGTAGTGTTAATAGAGATTACTGTGAGGTTAACATTGCAACCAGAGGAGCTGTAGCGCAAGAGATGCTGCTTAATTATTGCTGAATGTGAAGTAGTAACACTGAGCAGTGTATCAGGAAGAACTTAAAGCAAAGCTTATGCAAGCTTTCCCTTAGTGGAGGTTATATGCATTGTTAGGTTTTTTTTAACTTTAGTCCATGAAAATAATAATATTTTTTCCAAATTATTCTGAGATGGCTGTTATTTATACAAAAATCATGAGTTTTCCTGTGGAAGCCTACCAGCAAAGCTACATTCTTTCAGGTAATTGTAAGGTGATATTAGAAGGTTTCAGAATGTGCTGCCATTTTTATTATGACCCACTGACCAGGTGGGCCACCACATATGGCCAGACCCCAAAGAGGAGCTGGATTGGGAAAGAGGCTGTGGTCTGGAGGGATCATTCCTTGTGATTCAGAGGCTGCATCCGTAACATGAGGTACAAATACTAAGGGAGATGACAGGGAGGCCTCTTTACTTTTGCTAGAGGAGTTCAAAATCCACACTTGCTTATGCCGTTTCATGAGTGCCAGACATGATGCTGAAATCAGAGCATCAGCTTGAATTAAATAAAAATATCTTAAAGACCAACTAGAGTCTCAGAAGAGAAATAAATTCAGTTCCTCATATTGTTTTTTATAATTTAAGATTCTCATCCTTCAAAGAAAGTATCTAATACCAAAGTTTTTTGCATGGGCTGACCTGAGAAATATAGGCTGGAGGGATCAGTGAAAAGCAATGCTTGCTTAACAAGCTTATTAGTATAGAAAAATAGCCGAAAAGTGCTCTGCTTGGTGAGTAAATTTCTGGTTTGAAAATTGGTCTGTTCACTTGCTCTCTCAATATTTCATGTGGAAGTGGGATCCCTTCTCAACTAGAGCTTGTCTTCCAAAGCTGTACGTTGGTTGCAGCCTGTAGCAGGTTGTGCCCAGAAGTGGGTGGTGATGCTGTGAAAGCAGAAGCAAAATCATAAAACGTCAGTACAAGGACAATGCAGAAAAAATGGCAGATCGACACAAACGAGATTGAAATAACAAGTGGGAAGAAAGAAAGGAAGGAAAGTGGTTTCCAAAAATGGGAAGAGGGAGGAAAATTACGCTGGAATTTTTTTCTCAGTCCCGCTGTTGCTGGGGACATCGCTATATCAGTGGCAGTGTATGGTAATTGGCATACACTGCTGTTTAGAGAGTCGTGTTTGCTCACAAAATATAGATGTTTTATGTTACAGGAACCAGTCTGGGGCAAGGCTGCAGAGCTGGAACACAAAATCAGAAGTTATCTCAGTTTCTATATATTAAGGGAGCCATGAGAACACAAACACCTAAAGCATCCAGGGGATAAAAGGTTCTGGGTGCCTTCGGTTCCATCCATCCATCAGAAGGCATTCACCATCTGTAGACCAAACACAGGCTTTTTGCAGGTAAAACTTGAAATAGTGATGTTATATGACAGAGCATCTTCATTACCATGCAGCTTATCCTTCTGCCTGTGTTATATAGATTATTAGGTAATACTGTCATCGTTATAGGCATTTCCTCTGTGGCAGCAATTAAGTGAATTAAGCTATTACAGACATCTGTGCTGATCTCTAAATATGGCTCACAGGGTGAAGAATTGTACCCTTAGCATGCCAGTTCTGGTAGAAGAGAGATCTGGCTTACAAACAGCAAGAGCCTGATATGAATTGAGTATCACTGAGCTGGCTGAGGCCAGGCTAATTTATTTTAGGGCTGCATACAGCTTTCGTAGCACACTTTAAATCATGGAAGACTCACCAGGTTCGCGACTTAGATACACACTTCTAGTTTGCCCAGATGCAGGAGTACTGAAGCAAACTTTATGGCCTTAAATTAAAAGCATCTGACAGGATTTGAACAAAAACTTGACAGCTCTGAGTTTTGCTTTGAATGTGGTATCTGTTTGAACTAGAAATTTGAAGCAAACCTCAGAAGATAGAAGCTCCTGCAGATTAAAACCGAAGTGGTTTTCAGGAATCCCTGAGACACTAAACTTCTGAGAATCACAAACTTCTTCAAACCTTTTCTTTGTTATTTTATTGCTGGTATTTTTTCTGTCTCATTCAAGGCCATCTGTAGTCCCCAGGAGAGTTTTGACTGAGCAAGGTCTTCCAGGATTGACTCTTAGGATCATCCCAGATTTGCAAAATATCTCTTACTGCAGCTATACTATTGGCAAAGGGAAGAACATCTTCAGTAATGTAGTAACTGCTGAAAAATCTTCCATCCTATTATTTCTCCTTGTTTTAGTTCCCATCTCTGATTTCTGTGGTCAAAAAGCAGTATTTCAGCTGTTCCAAAACCTTCATGAAGACGCACACCATACACGCATCAGTGAAACAGAGCATGTCCTGCAAAACAGTTTGGGCACAAAGATTCTCCTGGTAGTAACTGATACCCAGCTAGGACTTGATCTTATGCCATAAAGGCAGTGAAGCTGAAGCCTCTGTGTTGAGTAAGCAGGACTGGCACACTTGATCCTGCCCTGAACCTAGTTCACTTTTGCTTTGTTCAGCTTGTACGGTTTGCCGTACCTTTGTATTTCACTTGCATCAGAGCTCTTTATTTGGTTTCCTCTGACTCTGGGGTTGCTAAGCTGATCTGCATCATCTCTACATCTGCTGAGGTTTCAGGAGAGTTTCCAGTTATGCAGCGAGGTAGCTGAATCCAGAAAATTCTGGGAGATAGTGTAACACCTAGAAAACCTCTTAACTAATTGGTAAAGATCTCTTAACTTTCTTTCTGATGGGAATGCAGGACTGTGTTGATATAAAATGACTGCTGATGAAATCTGCACCAGATGTGAGACTATAGACTTTAAAAAATGTCCTATATGAATTATAATCTGCTTCAGTAATATTTCTAGATGAATTTAAATGACACGCATCACAGAATATTCAGCTGGACTGCAGAGTGAGACGAGAGAATATTTTTACAGCTCCTAGTAATTAAATTGTGATTGTTGCAGCTGCCTGACAGACTGCATTATTTTATAAAGCATCAAAGCATCATAAAATGAATGACAAGTGAAGGGAAAACCGTTTTGAATGACTCAGAATGGCACTAGATATTCATCTTGTTCTGATAGTCCAATTACAAAGACTTGATGTTTTAATTGGTCTTCCAGCCATTTAGTCAGAGATGTCTTCAGCTCTCAGCACACCCTTGCTGTCACCAGTTACCCTGGCGTACAAGGCACATGAACAGCAACAACAGTTGCTTTTAGAAACAGAACTTAAGTGAGTCCTTCATTTTACTACCAAAACTGAACAACCCCATTTTCCTATTGCTGGAGAGTAGACAAGTGGCTTTACACTGTCAGATGGAAAAATAAGAATGTGGAATTGTATACAAAATATTCTTCTGTTTTGTATTAGACCTGGCATGGTTTGTTAGTTATATTGGCTGGAACCACCACGTGTAATCACTTTTTAATGAAGCACCATGATTGTAAGGCTCAAATTTACCAGAGGAGGGAAGAAGCTGAACCTTTGCAGTCAGCTCCCCCTGGTGATGGGCCTTCCTTCCAAAAGCTGTAGGAATTCCCTTTGCAGTGCTACTCACCGAGTCAAGAAACTGAGGCCCTTTGCAACCTCAGAGTGACTATCTCTAGTCTGCAACCGTTCCCTTACCTTAAACTGACTTTTCAGAGAGGAGAGCAACTCGAGAGGAGGTGGGAACCCAGGTTTCCAGGCTCCTATCCCAACACTCTGGTTGTAAGTTGGTGCCACTTAACCCCAAGGCTGATGACTGCAATGAGTAGAAGAGGATACAAGGAAAAGAGATCTTATGAGTTATCTGCATTTTTCCAGGTATCAAACCTTCAGGAGTAATTTTTGGTTTAACCTTGAGACAGCGCCTTAATTCTGTGACATATTTTCTCTGCTTTCTTATTTCTTTAAAGGGCACATAACCATTACAAACTATTTGTTGAACTATTTTCCTGGGCTTGATATTGAGAAGAGGAATGTGTTCGGATTCACAGCACTGATGAAATCTGCAATGCAGGGCCGAACCGAATGCGTGAAAGCCTTGATGCTGGCAGGTATGCAGAGTGCTTTGCTGCTTTTTTTGTCATCATCCAACTGTAAATACTGGACAGCCACATGCAAACACCAGGCAGGAAATTGGGTGTCGAGGTGTTTGCTCTGAGAGGTGTGGTGCACCCTTCCCTGGAAACTGGTACAATGTTTATATAAGCCATAGACAAGGTGGTGAAGCCATATGCTGCAGGTGGAGGAGCCCTGTTTGCATGTGGAAACTTATCCAGGAGCTTTCCAAGAGGGCTCAGAGTCAGATACATTGTCTCCAGGAGTGTTGTACTTCTTGTGCAAAAAGTATTGATGTCAAAGTGCACTATGCAGTTGCTGCCTCTGGCATCTAAATAGCTAGCTTCTCATTTTCATGATTCATAAGAAAACAGGTTACTGGGGAGAACGAACCTTTAGCCAGCCAGAAGATGGCTTTGTTTGTTAGCCTCCATGTTGAGTTTACCTACAGAAAGTTGTATCGGCCTCTTTGTGCATCAGAGGAGTAGTCAGGGTACCAAAGATCATCCATTTGCTAAAGAGGTGTAGAGTTAATATACTCCGAGTTTCTAAATCACAGATTATAGACACATTTTGGTGAGTATTTTGCAGGTCCTCACATTTTCGGCTCAAAATAGGGGCCACAAAGGAAGTGTGGTAAATTGCCCACACCCATTTTAATATCTGATTATTTTTTAGCGCTGTACTGTCTGGTGAAATGTAGGCAGGGAGGGAACTGCTCATACAGAATGGATTTAGAAATAGTTTGGGGCTTAAGGGGTACTGAGTGGCTGCTGACAATAAAGTGCTGGTTTGCTGAAGAAAGTGAAAGGAATTGTTATTACAAGATCTGGTGAAAAAATGAATTTCAAAAATAAACCAGCACAATTCTATGTTAAAGCATAAGAAAGTATGGAGATACAAGGGAAAAACACCTGTAAACTTGCACAGCTACATATGGGTTTACTTGCATAGCTACAAAGCAGGTATGTGTCTTTAGGAGTTACAGCCAGGAGGTTTTTAAATCCAGTATATTTAGTGGCTTGGGTAGAACCTCTATTGACAGGCACCTACTTACAGCAGTGAAGAAGGTCAGTAAGGGAAAATAACTCACCTTCCTAGCCACCTAAGCATGGATTTAACTGTCATATGGGGAAGAGGTACCAGCAATGTGTGACAGATGGTCGGAGCTGGATTGTCAGAGTGACTTCTCTTTCTGAAATTTGAGTTCCTGGAGGGTGGCCAAGGTCAATCACTACAAGATTAAGGGGTTTTGAGACACTTGGCTGTAATGTTGCTCTTTCAAAGGGACTCTTTGGAATATGTGAATTTGCTATTTGTGAGTGCACAGTGAGTCAGAGTGGGACCCAGTCGCTCATCGGCAGTTTGTCACAGGCTGCTGCACTGCCAGGACCGTGCTGCTGCCAGCATTCAGCAAGCGAGCCAGCCCGAGCACAGAAATGCCAGTTGTAAGTCATGTGTCAAGCCCTGCTGTAATCTCCAGTGTAAATTCCGTGCTGCTTTAGTAAAGTCATCGGAGCAGCCGTGGATCTGGAGGCTGGGCTTTAAATACTGCGTATAAAAAAGGTTGGTAACAGACGCATGAGCTCTTTCACTCCCTGTCTTTAAACTCAGGATGTCAGTTTTGCATCTCAAGGGACATTAAACCTTCTTAATCAAACAGGATATTGATATCCCAAAGGGGCACATGTATTCAAACTAGTTGTGCTGAAAATGATCTTCATGACAACTTCCAGAGGAAAATCAAGGCAAGTGGCAAATGTCCTTTTCCTAAAAGAGAACTTGTAGGCTGTACTTACACCGAAAGGACAATTAGTTCACTAAGGCTGCTATCACATTAAAAAGGGACATGACTATTCATGTCTTTTCCAGATGAGGCATTCTGCTGAATGACAAGTTTCTTCAGAAATGTCTCCTGATTTGTACAGAAAATCAATACCACTATAGTAAATCATGCCTTAGAATAGATTCTGTGATACAAGGTACAAAGTCAGAATTGATTTCTGTTAAAAGATCAGGTTTTCAGTACTCTGTAGTATTGTTTTCTGAGATAACGTTTCCAAAACACCGAGGGATGTGTTTGTCAGGGAGCAGCAGGAGTGGGCTTTTCCTCAAAGGGAGGTGAGCCCAGGGTGACAGCAAGGCACACAGAGGCACTAGCCTTATCAACAAAGGTGCTCCTTGAAGAAACAGAGCAGTCTGGTGGCAATAACCAGGATCAGCCAGTACTGCAGCGATTGCCAGGCAAGTCAGTGGTAACAAGGCAAGTCCACAGAGGCAAGGTAAGTCTGAGGTCAAAACAAGAAATTGAGTCTGTGGGTCAGGGTCCGAATCAGCAAGGCACATGGCCAGGCACAGGCGTAGCTGCAGCATAGCTCAGGCAAGGACCAGAGCTGAGCATCCAGCATCTGAGCTTCAGTGCAGCCCCCAAGCAAAGGTGGGGATCCCCCAGCGAGCACTTTCTCACACAGCTCTTTTGGCCCAGCTCTGATCCCAGCTGCATCATTGACAGCACCGGCATGTCTTATTCTTGAAGACAATGTCTATATGTTTGGTTGTTTACAAGCAGAGCATACTGTTGATTAAAATTTCTATTTGGAGACTGTTCCTTTAGTTACTGTTCTTCTTGTGGTAAATCCTTGCCTGTTACGTGTACCCCAAGGAAATAACTTCCATCTGATGTTCCCAGTCAGCTGTAGTGGGAAGGAGCCTGGACTTGGGCAAGTGTTAAGAAGGGGACAGGACAAAAGGCTGGCCTGGGATGGAAGAGATTCAGGGGTAGCAAATCTAGGTAGGATGGTTCAAAAACAGGCTAGTGGAGCAGGAGGACATTTCTTTGTATGTCTTTGTTCCTCCCCTCACCGGTTTATCTGTAGCTCCTGCAGTCATGAACTTTGTCAAACCTTGCTGCCTTTGAGAGGTCAGAATTCTTTCCTCAGTCCACTCTTTGATTTGATTAACTCTTCTTCTTCTTCATCTCCTCTCTGCCTTCCAGTCTGAGCCGCATGCTTGCCTCACGGCAGTGCCCCTGTACTTTCTCCCTAAGTGTTCTTTTCTGCAGATTTCACTTAAATTACACCTAAACTGAGATCAGCTCTTTTGCTTATGCTGTCTCCATCCACCTTTGTGTATCTAGCATACTCTTTTTTTCTTAGAGACTTACTGTCAACTGGTACTTGGTTTAAAATGAGCTTTTGATCATTTTTCCCATGCTTTCATTTTTCCTCTGTTTTTTTGTAATGACAAAACTTCCTTTGTGGGGAAGATTATGGTGGACCCATTGCAAACTGGTTCCTGGTTACCATTCCTTATAATTAGTCCCTCTTATGCTAGTTTGAAATGCTGTCACCAAGATAGTCCACCTGAAAAAAGTAATTTATCATCATGTTTCTCTCGCCTTTTCCTCAGGTCTCAGTCTCTGGACATCTCCCTTTCCCAAAGCAATGAGACACAATGTCTTTTCTTTTGTGACAAGATCTGTGTAGGTTGCTTTTGTGTTGGCTGTTTGAAAATGGTGCTTCAGCTGATAGAGAAGCCCTTCAAGAAGTCAAAGCCCAAGTTGTAGCCCATTCATATCCCAGCTTGAAATTCTTTCAAAAAACTCAGAAATTACTTAAAGGGCCAGTGATACATGCAAACCACAACTGGCTGTTAAAGAGCTCAGTTATGTTGGAAGCAGCTGGCCAAAGTGCCCATGCCTGTCCCAGGGAATGTGCTGCAGAGCTGCTAAACAAAGTCTACATTCTGGAGTGTGTAAAGGTCCCTCTGAGATCAGCCAAAGTTTAAAGGCAAAATGTAAAACAAAGGATTTGCAGTTTAAGAATGTGAGTGCCTGAAACCAAAGAGTATTCACTCATACTCATTCTCATATTAATTCCATTAATTCACCTACATACTCATATACTCTAAACCATCAGGATGTGTGTGCCCAGGTGATATGTCCAGGATCACTTGGATGCAATGTAGAGGATATGATGCTGGCTGTCGAGTCCTTGACACGTCTCTGAGATTCTTTTTGGTTGGTGACACCAAGCTAGTTTTTGGACAGATCTTTTGTACCATTTAACATTCACTAGCTGCAATATGTTGAGTGTTTGCAACAGTGTCTTGCTGACTTCAGCTTACAAAAGCACTTGTTGTTGCTCATTGGTCTACAGCATTCTTCCAAAGGTGCACTCTGTATTGAGCTTCATCTGTCCTTCACAGAGCTCTTCTGTGTGAGCAGAACTAGGCACATGCCATCCTCATGCTTCTACCCTACTGCTAGAACCAAGAGGACTTCCTGCAATTCTCTGCTTGCTATGGAATGTGGCAGCATTGGATATAGTACTACAGAAGCTGTAAAGGATACAGTAGAGCAGACTAGGATGCTTGCTCCTCCTGTTACTCTTGTATCCTCTCTTCAGGCAGCCAGGTGCCCTGGAGAAGAGTGTGACCCCTTTTGAAAGCCAGAGAGTGAAGAACATGGGCAGAAGCCCATGTGAGGGGGCTTATAGGAACATGAAGAGATCAAAAGGAAGGCAAAGCTGGAAAAGTACCCAGAAATATGTGAGAAGAAAGCATGGTGATAGGGACAGGCGTCAGAATTGGATGGATAAAGATCATAAATTGGGAATGGGGGGACGACAGGCCAAAAGTCAGTAACCACTAGAAATTACTTCCTTCCAGGACCTAACATTGTCCTTCAAATGTATAAGCTTCTGCTGTCTAGCATCTTGTGTTGCTTCTTAAGTCACCTTGTATAGCCTTTTGTGGCTGGTCTGCTTGGCAATAATACCATGTTTTTTCTAACAATTACTTCTTTTCCTCAGGGGTGGTAATCTAAGGTAGATGAGAACAGCTATTTTGGGCTCAGACTGAAGGTCCAGCTTACCCCTTATCTGCTTTCTGATATGTGTGGAAACTTACTTCTATTTGATCACCTTTGTCCTTATCCTCTCTGCTTTCCTTAATTCTACAGTGTCCTTACAGAGATAAGAGAACCTGAATTGTACACCTGCTGCTTTATCTATATTTTTTCCTATTTTTTCTATAATTTTTTAATGCTTTTCTAGAAATTCCTTGTATTTTATTTGCTGTTTTCGACCCTAGTGAGAGCTCTGAGTGATTTTTTCATGGAACATGTGATCAGTAGCCCAAGATCTGTCTTCTGAGTGGCAGCAATCAGTGCAAAGCCCATTATTCTGTATGGGAAGGATTTTTGTGCACAGAATTGTTTCTTTTCATATTCGTCACTCTTCTTGTGAGCTTGAGCAAATGGATCTTAAAGTGGAAGGCAACATTCAATGCAGTTGAAATTAATTATGTCATTCTTTGCAGCATTTTAAGAGAATTTTGTATATATGGCCTTAATATCTTTTATTAATTTTTAAAATACATCAGGAGTTCTGAAAAGTCAGGAATCCGATCTCTCCATTCATTTTTGACACAAGTATTACTGTGTGTTGTATGTGACAATTCCCTGCAGGGTTCTACCTGATTTACCTCTAAGCATAGCAACGAATGCCCCAGCAGCTTCATTAATTAACACTAATTGTTTTTCTTTTGTTTGAGGGGCAAACGTTCATGCGACTGACCCAAGCCGTGGCCTGACTTCATGGGAATGGGCTTGTTACACAGGAAGATCAGAGTCTGCCTTCATCATGCAAAAGCTGATGGACAGACCATGCCCAGAACAGTTTTGTGATCAATATAAACCAGAATGGCCAAAGATGAAGGAACTTCTTGCCAAGGCTGCAGAGCCAAAAAGCTGTTTGCAGAGGATTTCAGAGTGCATGAGGGCAGCCATCTCATTCCGGTCTTTCTACGGCCCAGAAGAAGATGGGGTCCTTGACCACATGGTGAAGGTGACAACAAGCTTGGGCAGTCCTTTCATTGCTCTGTCATGCCGGACTGTGTGCCCAGGCAGCCCACCTTCTGTGGGGAAACGCAGACTGGCTGTGCAAGAAATCATTAGGAAGCAGAGAGCCGAGGAGATCCGATCTCAGGACAAAGATCACTTTAGCAGCTACGAAAAGCTATTTCAGAACTCCAAAGTCACGCTGATCCCCAAGAAGAAGGACCGTCGAGCCAGCCTGCAGCCCATCAGCCTTGCAGTCTCGCAAGTGAACACCATAGCCACCAGGAAAGCAAGCCTCTTGCCGCTCCACTTGCTTAGACGGAGCAGCGTCAGGCCAGGATTTGTCATCCCCAAGGTCCGTATCAGCAAGGCTCCTCCACCTACCTTCCAGCCAGAAAAGGCGAGAAGGAGGAGCAGTGCAAAGGATGACCCCTATTTGCAGATTCCCAAATGGAGATACAAGGAGCTAAAAGAAGAGCGGAAGAAGGCAGAGGAACAAGAGAAGAAAAAAGTAGCAGAGGCTCAAAAGCAGAGGCAGGTGTCTCCTGCCAGATGCAGGACCTGATTTAAAGGCAGTTGCTTGGAAGGTTTTAGAGCCATTAGTCTTGTTATATGAGCAAGACAACAGATTGAATGCCTTTGTGCATGCCCACCACTGATGGAGCTGGAATACTGAATAATGGCCTTTAAGGTGCAGAAACAGTGCGTGGTCTATGCCTGATGTTTGATGGTGGAGCAGGAAGGTATTTGAGGTGGAAGACTTACTAAGTTTACCTGTCTGCTGTTGATAGGAAGTTTTAAATGGCGCAGTCCTTTTGTGGTTTCCTTTTTTTCCAGTTCCAGGTGAATGACTGAGAAACAGCTTGGAAAACGATGTGTGCGAAAGGATTGTGTTTTGTGTTTGTTCATTTTGTAATGGACAAAATTAAGGAGTTGTGTTCTTAACACTAGACATTCCTCCCTTTCCTTGCTTAGGTAGACATATTGCAAGGTTTTATAGTAATAATGAAAAGTAAAAGATATACCACAGTGTTGGTGGGCAATGGAAACCCAGGTCTACAATTGTTTTGAATATCCTAAGCACTTTATTTTAATTCCAGTAATCAAAGTTTAAGACAGGATAGGTATTAAACTGTACAGCTCTACACAGTCTGTATGGATGCAGTTCTTAATGCAGCAATTGATCTGTTGAATATAAAAAGGGCCACATAAGAAATATTTCTGTAGTTGAGGTATTCACATCCTCTGCAGGTGTAAATCAGGGGCAAAGACTCATTTCTTTGGAGCAACAGAGAATCTGAGCTGATTTTTTAATGCCAGTGTCACCTAAGATCTGCCTCCCCGATTGTTCCCCTGTACCTTCAATCTGTTGTCTCCTCTTTAGTCTCAGGGAATTTTTTGTCATTAACTGTGAAATAAGGGAGCTGATGAGTCACAGGTGGGGTTTTTTTAGGTTGATATTTAAGTTCCTGTTAAAAAAACCCACCAGGTTTATTGTGAACCTTTCCAGATTATAGCCAGGACAGGAAAATTATGCAGTTTCCAGAAGTTCAAGCAGTTTTCCCAGGTATCAAGTCCAGCCATATGCTATGAACATCCAGGCAGAGATGCAGTGTCAGGCAGCTTGGCCACTAAGGTTTGGAATCCGTGGCCAGATGTCATTGTGAGCTTTGGTAGTATGCCTCTGGGTGCCTGGAGAGGGCAGTACCTCACCTCTCTGTCTCCACACTGGGAGAAAACCCTCCCAATAGATGAGTGCATCTCAAAGCGGCAGTTCCCACAGGCTGTTGCAGGTTCTTGTGGTCCACACTCAGGCTTCATTTGGTTTTGCCAGCAGTCAGTGTGAATGGCATGCCAAACCCTGGCAAATTCTGATAAGGAAAGGCCATAAACCTGCTGCTTGCTGAAGAAAGACCACATTCATAAAAGTCGAGGTCAAACACAAACAGCAAGTCATAGAGCACATGCTCGGGCTGTGCTTTTGCTCAGGCTTTGTTTGAAATGAAATGTGCTGTGGTGTGTCCTCCTGATGGAGCTGCTCTGCTGGAGCCCAGGCAGACCCCAGCTGCCGCTGTCACCAGCCTCTCCCTTCAATTAAAGAGAGGGAAAACTTTTCCATCCTTTACTCGCACAGCACAAAGGCTGGCCGCGGTCTCACTGAACTTGTAATGAAACTCTGCGTGTCAAGGGGGAAATCAATTTAGGTGATTGAAAACCAGGGCCCAGACTGGTATTGCTAGCTAGTGTCTGCGGGGTCAGGGCTTGACAGAGGTCATGGCAGATATGTGAAAGAAGGATTTTTTCACACAGCCTGTTCTTTGTACCTCTTGCTGGAGTAGCTGTGCTGGCTAGACTGCATTGCCAGGTACCTTCCCAGGTCAGAGTTGGAGGAATATACACCCTGCTAATAAACCTCCCCAGCCCTATGAATATAAACAGGATTTTAGTCTGCGAGTACATCAGTGCTGTGCAGTCGAAAGGCACAAATTTTGTGACGGATTTGCTGTGACCGGAATATAAGCTGAACTCTTTTCTTTGGAGAATAGGAAGACAATCTTTTAGCTGTCCATGGCAAAGATCTCAGGATGGATTTTGAACTGGTACACCGGACTGCATGGTTAACTATTGATTTTTGTTTACTGCCAACCCAGCACACTGCAGATTTAGCATTCAGATTCAGTATCTGAAAAGCAACCTGTGCTGCAGGTGAACGCTTGAATTTGCACTCTCAGTGTCACTTGCAGGAGACATACAATTGACAGGTGCTCTCAGGGATTAGCGTACAGTATGCTAGAATCAGGGGCTGAAAATTAAGCCTGTTTTCTAACCCTTTGTGCTTTAGTATGTATATGTGTATAAATATGTGATATTTCCATTAAAAGAGGCACAAGCTGTTAAACTTACTTGGCAATCGTATTCTTCAGAGTGGTTGGGGGATGCTGCCTTTCACTTTTCAGTTGATCAAAAAGCCCTTTCGCTTTCACCAACAGACTAATCATCATCAAGTGAAAGCAGTTTTCTTTCCCTGGAAGGAGCTATTTGTGGGTTAACTTCCACTCCTTGTGAATTTTTCCCTAGGAGTAAAAGAAAACCCGACATTGGGCTTTGGCTGGCCATCTCGGTGGAGAGAGAAGCCGTTGCTTTAATGACCTGCGGCCGCACTGCTCTGCTGCAAGCAGGCAGTTCTCCAGCATCCTTATGGATGCTGTGGTTCCATTTTGTGCCTCTGTGTAAAGCTTTGCACTTACCAAGGTGGGAAGTGCAGGCACAGGTCTCTGTCTCCTCATTGCCTTCCTCCCCTCCTCCCTTGTCCCCCCAGCTGTCTTCTCTTCATCACCATCCTCACCCAAAGTACTGTGCCTCTCACTTGCTTTTTTTTGTTGTCTGTCTGAAAGGTCTGAAGGTTGCAGTGGGCAAAGCTCCCACAAAACATGCTTCTAGAAGCCTGTGGCAAATGGACCATAGCAGGGGAGGAGGCATGCCTGGCTCTCCTCCAGCTGTCTGTCCCCCTTGAGCTGCTGTCACCAAGGAGGATTTTATTGCTGTTGGATTTCAGCACAAATAGAGTGTTTTGGTTCGGGTTTTGTTTTTTTTTCAAGAGACCCATAACTATGAAATGCCAAGCGATACTGGCTGGACTTCAGATCGCTCCTGGTCGCTCAAGCAGGACGGTTTACCTCCTGGAAAAAGCACACGAATCCTCAGCAGCACCTCCTGGCAGCTGGAGCCCCTGAGGTGCTGCTGCAGGAGGATGCATCCACAGAGGGGAGGGGACACTGATTCCTAGGGTGGAGAAGGGTTTTCTACCTGCCTTCGATACCAGCCTGTAGTCTGGCATGTTAGTGGGAACGATGCTCCTGCGCATTGTGAGTGAAACTGGAGCACTGGCTCTGTCTGCCTTCAGGGCCATCACTTGTCTCTGTGCACTGCGAGCTTTGGCCAGCCTCTCACCACCTGATGCTCCCTCACCAGGAAGAACCGAGCCCAGCGGGCTGAATTCTGCAGTAAGCAACAGCAATTTCATGTAGTGATGGTTGAAAGTGAAATCCCAAGCTCTTCCTGACGTTCTCTAGATTGATACTGTGCTCTTCTCTCTGGAAAGCAATGGTGTCACAAGGAAGAGCCCACCAACCCCATGGAAGGTTTCTCAGGCAGGAACACAGAATTACATGTACTTGGCTCCTGATGTCACTATGTATTATTCATTTGGGGGTTTTTATGCCGATAAAAAACATTCCTTAAGCCTTGACAAAATCCTCCCTGGGTCTCTATATTGGATGTCTTTTTCTTAATAGTCCTGAATGCTTATGCTGCCCTCCTAAGGGATAGATATTAGAGCAGCACCTTGAACAGGAAAATGGCATACAGATACGCAGCACTCTTTGAGGATATTCCTTTTTTCAACATCTGCATTTCATCAGGAAACTTCCAAAAGCTGTGACTAAAATCAGGACCCAAAATGCAGGATCTTCCAATTTGCAGATGGTCTGAACTGAAGCCTTCACTTTTTTTCTGTAATTCATGTGATGCAGCCTGGTTTTGCGAGGTCTGCTCATTGTGTTTCACAACTTAATACTGCACAGTTTGATTCGATACCCAGAGGCCACGGGTGGGCAACAAGCTGGAAAAGGCAGTCATGTCCCTCTCTCCTGTCCATACATTCCTGCCTGCCCCTAGCAAACACGGCATTTTGCTGGATTAGTATTCCACCCATGTAATGAGCCAGACAAAATCGCTGGAGCCAGTGCAGGGGAGCAGGGAAGGAGCAGGATGGTGTCGTTCAGAGCCAGCGAGCTGCCAGGTGGCTCAGCCAGTGCTCCAGACTGTGCCTAAAGCAGTGAGGAAGAGCTTCCAGCACAGGTTAGGCAGCTCCAGAAAACGTCTAGTTGTGTGACACACACACAGGTGACACTCTTTTACAGGTATTTATATATCTTCTGAACCCCAAGGAAAGGAGTTTGGACTGTTCTGTGGATGGTCAGGAAAATTACAGCTGCCCACCCCCTCCTTTGAGCCCTCTTTGAAAATATTAAGCACCAGCAACAGAGCTGCTCAGCAACTTCAGCCATAAAGTAGGGCACAAAGATTTGTAAGAAATGAGAATTATCCTCACATTTTTCTTCCTTTTAAATTAGCACAGATAGAATTACAAACCCATAGAGTAATTTGGCTCTTTTAAAGAGCTTCTCCATTACTTAAATAATTACTCACCCAGAGAGTGTGTAGAGCAGAGAGAGCTGCTGCCATCTTCTCGAGGCAAGTGAAAACTACATTGACAGTTCAGCAGACTCTCCATATAGTAAATTTTGCAACTAAGTCTGAATTCCAAGTAACTGAAAACTGCTAAACTAATGTTATCAGAGATAACAGTGGGCAGAGATAATCCCTGGAAGGGTGGACAAGAGGTAATGGAGGCAGTGAGGGGGAAAGAAAATACGTCAATGTCTGTGGTGTGTCTCTGATTTAAAACAAGATTGGCTTTTTGGCTCACATTTTTCTAACTATTGTGTAGACAAGAGTTAAAAGCAGCCACAAAAGCTTGCTCTGGTCTGCTAAGGAATATGTTATTTAAAAAAGACAGTGATTCAATATAAGCCTCCTTCAATGTCTCCTCCATTTTTAGCAACTTACCTTGCATTCAGGAACGTGTGCAAGGGTGTTGAAAATGGTTGCTCAGAATGACGAGGGTAGCCAGTTTCTCGGCATTCTTTTCTGAAGCTTTTTACTCAGCAGTGACTGTGGGCAGAGTTGTGAAAGACTTCACCTGAGGTGAAAAATGCCTCCAACAGCATCTTGAAAATGAGAACATCAAATAAACCCATCGTCCAGCTGGCCAGCCATCAAGGACCCTCTCTAGACTGTAGAGCAACCTGTCTACCAAAATATTAGGAGTTAGGCTGAATACAAAATCAAAATAATAACCAATAGCAGGGAATATCATCTAGGTCCTACCCTGTATACCTGTGCTAAATATGTTCAAGGTGCCCAGGCCTGCCCTTTGGAGAAATAATGCTGGCTGGAGGAGCTGAAGCCCAGAGGCAGCCTGCAGCGTGGTGGTGTGCTGTCTGTAGGACACACACAGATCAGAAATCAGCCGGAATCAGCTCATTTAGAATAGATGTCAAGCAATTGATTTCAGTATGGACATAGTCCCTAAGTGAGTCCAAGATTGCTTCTCTCTGTTAATAGGGAGGCCAAGATGTCATTTCTAGGATGGCAAACACAAACCAGGGCTTCAAACATGCTCCCTCGCAGGAGCTGTAAATGTTCTCTATCTGATGATCCCGGAGACACTCTCTAGGCTCTCACCCTAACCCAAATGAAAAAAAAGAAAAAAAAAGTGCTCATCATCCATGATGGGCATGTGTCTCACTCCACCTTCTCTGCTTGCAGTAGGTAAAAGGGAGGATTATTTCCAGGGAAAGCCAGTTTGGAAAGTCCACTGAGGAACAAGACAGGGAAATTGTATTCAGAAACGCAGTGTTTGAAGTGTTTCTGACCACAAGTCTCAAGTCATCCAAGCACGCAAAAAACATATTATATTCATAGATAGATAGATGATCTATGAATATATTATTCATATATTCAAAGGTGTCCCAGGCTGTCACAGTATTACAAAGGATGCCTGAAGAATGCTGAATGGCAAATGAGAAGGGCCAACTCATCCTGCTTTGGAGAACAGGAATTTTTTTTCTGCCTGGAGAATTCTATGTACAGCTAAATACACCATTTAAGGAAAAACTCTGGACCCTTTTTGCTTTGGCTGTGGAGCTGCTGACCACTGAGAAGTATGAAGGACATCAGCCAGAGCCATGCTTACACCAAGATGTGTTTTATAATGCTAAATACACTGAAAAAGGACATCTCAGACTTGGCAAACCGGATGCCCCAAATCAGTTCCCTACCTTTAAAACACCTATAAAATTAAGTTATATTAATTATGCATGATAGTAAATTAAACCATACGTATAAAACTACCTATTGATAACATAGTTGTACACATATAATTCATGGATAAAGTACTAGATGCTATTTATATATAACATCTCTATATATTCATAGATACTTAAAAATCTATAAAATATATACATATAAAAAGACTCTCACCTCCCAGTGATAATGTGAAGCACTCAAATATGTTAATGATGACCATCTCTACCAAAGCTGGTGTTAAGTAATTGTTCTGTAAGAGGAACAAATCGTTCACTGTATAATATGGAGGCTACAAAGGGAAAACAGACCAGCTGCCTTTTCACTGAAGACTATGGAGCGCTTGCATGGGAAGAGGCAGGGGATTTTGTGAAAAATTGTACTTCATTGGGTAATTAAAGTTATTATGCATATTAATTTTGCCTAGTCAGGTTTAAATTTGGCACATGTCTCAGCACATTTGAATTTACAATGTTCATAGCATTCTTTTATGGCTATAAAACGGTGCAGAGGTTTGCGGGCCAAATGCTGCTGTTTCAGTCCACTCCCAGGAAAACAGAAGAGGTTGGGAAAATGGGTTCAGGTGGTTCCTTTTCCCCTTCCTATCATTGTAGCTTCCCACATGAATGACAGTTTGCTTCTTTGCCCAAGTCTCTTCCTCCCAAAAAAATAAAAAGAAAAAACAGAAACGCTCAAGAGGCAGATGTGCGAAATCTGTGCTCACAGGTGCCATCCTGGAGGCACTCAGTGATTGCTCATAAGGCACTGATCAAACAGGGAGGAAATGTGGATCAAGAAATGGGCACAGGAACGGCTCCAATACCTCTGCTCCCTGTGTGTGCACGCGGGCATACGTGCCTGTGGTATTTTTACTCTTGGTGCCATAGTAACTGAAATTTGCTCAGGCAGTGTTAACCACCGAAGGTGCTTTCTGAGTCTCTAGACACAGCCTTCTACTGACAAAGGTGATAAAATATTTCCTTTCCAACCACATCCAGCAATGGGAGCTAAGGTTCCCTCATGCTTGCTGCCATTATACTGAAGCCACCTTCTTGCAGAGGCTGGCAGCATGGGGATGCTCTGCATGATGGTGTGACAGTGTTAATGGGACACAAATCAATAAGTGATAGGGTTAAGAAATGGCCCCACTAAAAGTTCTGTTCCAAAACAAGGTGAAACAGCACTTCAAAAGAATATACAAAGGTAGTTGTATTGAAAGCAGACATGCTGTATCATCAGCTTGGCTGCTTTCCCACGGGAGTGCAGTGGAATTGTTGTCACTGGGGATTTGTGCCATTTCCGTGCAAGGGATATGTGGCCTCTGACCACCTGGGAGCCTTTACAAAGGCTGCAGTCACAGCCTCCTGAAGTGTATCGTTATAAGTGAAACAAAACAACGTTTGCTTGGTGAGCAAAAGAAATGAGCAGACCAGTCATATTAAAATAATTTTACTTTGTTGTGCTCTCAAAAATTTGTTCAGCAAACTCAAATTTGACTAAAATGCTTAGTTGAAAAAATACTTTGTGGCTGTTTCACAGGATTGCTTTTTCACTTGTAGTTTGTGAAAACTGTGGGGTTTATTTTTTGTGTAACTGTATTAGCCTCTTTTTTTTTATGTTCATGGGCACAATGAGCAGTGTTTGCCTGTGGTTTCCCAGCCACTATGAGGCAACCTTCTGCAGGAGCCTTTCTAGGCTTACCTGGGGTTTTGTGCAGCAGCGTTCCTGAGAGTCTGCACCTGCTCTTTGTCAGAAGAGACGCTGTCAGCTAGCGAGCGGCCGAGCCACAAGAACCAGGCTGTGCTGTGTGACAGCGGTCATCTCAGGCAGTGACTGATGGGCACGAGTCCTGGTTGTACATTCAAACTTGGGTTCTTGGGTAATCCCTTGCCCAACAACTTGCTCATTTAAGAACCTTAAATACCCTGAACTGTCTTAGGGTTTCCATGATTGACTAAGCTGTTGTGCTTAGAGAAACCAAGGAGAAAGTGATGGACTTAAACTGCATGTCAGCTGTCCAAAGAAGAAATAACCAGGTATTACGATGAGGTCTCGTTGTATGAAAAAACAAAACCAAAATATTTTTAAAAAACCAGTTGAACAGGTTTAACTGAAAAGTTAAGCCGAACAAATGTGCAGACTTTTTTGGGTTGGTTTTAATCAGGCTAGAATTTACTTGACTTTATCTATCAGAACCAGCTTGTGATTAAGCAATACAAATCATTCATCCTGAAATCAGAGTTTCCACCCAGAGAGCTGTGCCAGCTTAACTAAATTGTTTTCAATGGAGAGTGCTACCCTGCCGCTGAGCAGAGGGTCGTATCCTTGACCTGTGGGAAGGCTCTGCCCTGAGCTCTCTGCTGACCCATTCTGGCTTCCTTGCAGCCTTCATTTCTCCTACAGGACGGTAAAGTACTTGTTTTTATTCTACAGCTCGTAGCTGATGAACTTTCTCATACACAGCAGAGTCAAAGGCACCTCGAGCAGTTCAGTGCCTCCTGCTTACCTTTGGCTAATTAACAGTCTCACTATTGTGGCTAGCACCTGCCAGCGACCCTTCCCCCTGCACAGTCCCTGGCACCACTGCAGCTTTGCTCTGTTGTCTGGAGTTGGGAAACTCTAAATCCCTGCATGCAGTGCTGGGTAAGAACTACACTGTCCTCTGCAGAGAACTGCTCGCTTTCCATCAAGTAAAACAGTGGCTTAATCTTTAATTCAAGGCTGTCTTTTGAGGATCACAGCCCCAGTTCAGCAACAAAGTGAGTCTGACAACAGTCAAAGGTAGAAGATGAAATATTAATCCATGCTTTTGTGACACCCAGGCTGGATTACAGTAATTCCCTGTCTGCGGGCCTTCCCAAGGCCGCCTCCTACAAAACACAGCTTGTACAGAAGCCAGCCATGGGATTTAACCAGGTACTGCAGATAAACAGCCCACCTCCCTCCCAGACAGTAAGCTTGGGGCTTGCTTGGAGATCTCTTCCTTCTTTATCTCCAGGGATGCTCTCCAGTTGCCAGGTGTACAGCACATCCACAACTGTAGCTATTTTTAGTCACTAAAAATAATCTTAGCTTCAGAATGTATCTACCTGTACAAGAAACTGAAACCCACAGAAAATCTATAAACATGGTAGGCAAAATCTACAAACACGGTGGGCAAGCTCTGGCTCGCTCCCTCCTAAGCCCATCATCACAGGATGCAGGACACAAGACATGCTATATGGGTTGCCCTTCTTTTAGGAGACTGAATGGCATTTCCTCAGGGCAAGAATTAGTTAAACTGAAAAAGCAACAAAATTAGGCCATTGTGAAGAACTGGGTGTGGTACCTCAGTTAGCTGGGGTATGACCAAAGTAAAGAGAATGTGAGGTTGGATGAGAGAACAGAAACCACCACCACAGGAGAATATGGCTTAAGAAAACACTGAGGGAAGATTAAAGACAACATCACCATCCATGTATCTCCAGAAGCATGCAGCTGTTGGATTGAGTGCAGGGCTTATTCCAGCCATATTTGGTTATCTCCTCTGTGCCTCAGTTTCCCCATCAATTAAACAGAATATTTTTCTAAATCCCAAGTTAACTCATAAGGTCAGCTCTTAGTTATCAGGTAATGAGGGAAAAGGATGAGTGGGAAAACCCATAGAACCAAAACCACATAATGAAAAATATGTCAATCAAGCAAGCAGAACACGTCATCTGTTGGCTTTGGAAACTCACGTAAGGTTCTTCACAGACGGTAGAGGCATTTTGGACAGCAGGGGCCAGAGTAGAGCCTGGGGTGAGCCTGACGGTAGTCTGCAGATGTCAAATGATGGTAAGGCTGGACACATCCAAAATGTAGATCATCTGCTGCTCATGGCCGGAGGGTGGCTGAACCCATACAGCTTCTGAAGAAGCATTCCCCACAGTATAGATACATACCAGTAAAGGTATCATCCTTCAAAAGCCATGAAAAAAAAAAAAGTACTTCCCTTGGAGTAACAAGAAGCTTTGGCCTGTTTTTCCCACCAAGTGCTTTCCTTAAGTAAACAAGTATTTGCTGTATAGCAGGAAGTACACAGAAAGCTTTGGCTAGAAATGCAAGACCAAAAACCCGTTGCATCATACCACCATCATGCCCTACTTGAAACAAGAGTTCCAGCTTTTGGAGATTCCGGTGGGGTGTTTAACAGATTTATGAAGTTATGAAAGCAAAAGCCAGGTCTGTGAAGTCTAAATGCCATTAAATCCCTGTGTTGCCATTTCCCATTAGCTGGGCTCTTCTGAAAGCCTTGTGCCAGCCAAGAAGACACATCAGGGAATGACACTTGGGAGGAATTTAAATGAACCTGGGGCAGGAGAAGAGAGGAGGGAGAGGCAGCAGCAGCAAACCAGCAGCAGCAAGTCAGACAAAGCCAAGTTCTAATTTAAGTGTTACTTAAACTCCCACCAGAGTTACTTAAAAATCACATTAATATATGGACATCAATCTTCTTATACAACTGTGGGTTTGCATCCACCCAAAACGATCTTTGGATTTCCAGACCCAGTGAGGAGCAGAAGAAAGCAGCATTTCTTTCACTAGTGGCTTGAAGGTCTCTCCCCTGTGCCAGAGCAGGCATGTCACTCACGCCACAGTTATCAAACCCAACCCACTATGTGATAATAAAGCTGAAACAAGTATGAGATGCTCTGAGCATGCATTGAGAAATGCTGTAGGAGAATAGCAGATATTTCACTCCTAGTCTGGGCAAGACTGGTTTTTAAACAGACTGTGCAGCATTCAAGCAGAAGCTTGTCTCAGTTCCTTTGAACTTGTCCAGAAACATAGCTGAGGCAGGTGATGCTTGGATGAGATTGTAAAAAATTCCAAAGTACCAAGGGAGAGTCATGAGTGAGCACAAAGTAGAAGGTAGTAAACTAGGCACTGGGGACACCACAGCCAGCTGAGCCCAAAGCCTGTCATGGGCTGGAGGAAACGCAGCACTTTCTCATCTGATTTATACAAAGTTATTGAATTAAATATAAAAGTAAATACTACCGTCCGTGCAGAAGTCAGACATCTTATTTTGATAGGAACTCGAATGTGTTTTACTCTGCTTTCAGCTTCAGTTTTAATGATGCTGCCAGTTGCCAACTTCAGGTTTCAGAGCCAACAAGAGGCCCAAATAGTACTTTTTTCTTACAGAGTGTTTCAGGCAGGCTGAAAACAGTGTATCAATGCACTGGTTACACTGCTCGCATTTGGAAGACAGCATCAAGAAAACCATAGTGGTGCGAAGGAGCCAAAGTGGGAATTCTTGGGCACCCAGATCTCTGCAGCAACATCTGCACCTGCAGAAATGTCTACCCCTGCAAAATACTTTGGGAGCTGCTCATACCTTCCCTAGGATTCCTTGCAAAGCATTTTTGCTAATTTCAATTATGTTTGTGTCTTTCCTTTCAGAAAATATCTTCTGAGTTAGCCAGTGAATGCTGGGATGCTGCCAGGGCATGTACTTATTTAAAGGCTTTTTCACATCTATTTTCACAGGCAAATCCTATTAAATTGTAACAATAACCACATGCATTTTACTGGCAAGCAATACATTTCCATGAAACACAACAAAAGCATTCACCCGCTAAAAATCCAGAACCCTTAAAATCTGAGCCCAAATTCTAAACACCGTGCTCTAGGCACTGCTGTAAACACCGCTTAATGAGGGACTCAGCGTGTGCTTTTATTCGGTTACTTGTGAGCGTCACCGGCAGATGCAGTCACATGTGGTGTGTAACCCCACATACTTCGTGTCTGGTGCCAACTCAAAACGTACCCCATGTTCTAGAACAAAACACTCTTGTTCACCCCCCACCCATCAGCTGCTCACCAGCAACAAGCCTTCACAGACTCTCCTCAAGTACAGCGCCTGATGGCTGGATGCTGCTGGCCACCAAAAATGCCCCATGTGCTGGGGCTCTCCAAGCTGCCTGAGCCCTGATGACGATACAAGACAGTGTCCCTGGCAGAGGCCCTCCAAACTCCTACACTAAAAGCATTTGGGTGTAAACCTCAGAGATGCTCACCAAGGAACAGTACAGAGAGCATGTTCTGATCTCATGTGCTGGTCTCTGGATAAAACCAAAGGCTGTCCACTGCATCATGCTTATAACTAACTGAGACAACACAGGGAGACCCACCTCTAATACACAAGGCTGTTGAGAATATTCCAAAACACTTTCTGATACTTTATAACCTCTTTCAGGCTTTGTTGGTCTGCAAAGGCAGCCTTGAAAAGCCTTTTCTTGGAGTAGCTATTTTTTTTTTCCTTAATGTGCTGATCTCTGTCATGCCCACACTCTCCCAACTCAGTTGACTGCAGGGGAACTTTCTGAGCCAAAGGCACCTTTTCACCATTACTGTTTCTCCCCTTGCTGAGAGGGTCTCTGGGATGCTGGCAGCAGCGAGGCACAGCCAGGAGCATGCCTAACTCCTCCAGGAGCACAGCTCCAGTGTGACAAGTTTCAGGGAAGTGGGACAGGGGAGTTTGAGACAGCAGTCTCCAGAAGGCTGTGCAAGATTCTGTGTGGGGACTGCTTCCACAACAGCGGAAGGGAATGGCAAAGAAGATGGGATCTGTGCTTATTAGAAATGATGGGGCTGAGCAGGTGAGAGCTGCTAGGCACTCATGGATGTATTTCTCCCTGTTACAGTTGTTGCATCCACAAAGTGCTCATGATTTGCTTATTGCAAGAGCCTTAGACAAAGCAGTCCTGCATCATGTGAGCTGTATTCGCTTCTTTTACAAACTGCACCTTCCTTAAGATGTCTCATTTCTGCTCCTTCCAGCCCCAGCTTCAACATTTCCAAGAAGCGTATAGCATTTTCCTCTCAAAATATCAAGGTTAGATCAGCACAGCGGCTACCATGATCTTCGTTAAGGTCTGCTCCAAATTCTGTTTGTCTGCCAAGCCATCCCTCAGTAAATCTACAGAAAATGCCTGCCTGCCTCTCAGCAGTCCGTGGCAGTTTTAGGGAGTGAAAAGATGCATGTTCAGCTTGAGGTCTCTCGCCCTGGATGCTCTCCCAGCTACTGCTTTTGGACAAGCTCCCACCACTAAGAAGCCTAGCCCACCACAAAGCAGTAGCAGTCGCTATACCAAATTTAATCTCTGAGTTTGCAAGGCACATGCAGAAGGCCAGGCCATGGCATGGCATGACTGCCCGTCCTTAAGAGTGAAGACTGACAGTGCTGGGCAGCGAGATGCCAGCAGGTGGGACAGGCCCACGTGTTATACACTGCTGCCTCTGAGTGGCTCCAGGTCCAACAGGTTTTGCTTCCAAGTTAAGTCCCTCCTCTCTGTCTCTCTTTTCCCCTTTGTTGCTGCTGATGGGAAAGGCTGGAAAAGTCTCACCCCAACCTGCACTGATGCCTCAGCCAGCTCCGGCAGATGCTGTCAGCAAGCTGGGATCGAAGAGTTGCTTTTAACAAGCATTTCCGTTAAGTTTGCGGGGTAAAAACAAGCCCACCTCTCCTTTTACATTCAAAGAGCTTTTGCTGCACAGCTGATAGCAAGCAAAAAATCTTCAGCTGTGTTGTTATTAATGCCAGCAACTATGGCTGAAAATACACAGAGCTCGTATTCACTGCTTCTAGCTTATATTACCCATTAGAACTGTAATGCTGTCAAAGTAATATCCTCCATTTACAGCTGCTGTAGCATTTTACCTCGAGTACGAATTATAAGCTATCAAAATACAGTGGCCTATAATGAACACAAAGGTGCCACCTTGATTTAGACACCTTTCAGTGTAGTAGTGCTAGGTCACTGATGCTATTTAGAATTGCTTCTCAGGGTAATTGGTACATCTCTTCCTCCTCAAGGGCTGTGCTTTAATCTTTTCACTCTATAATCTCAACACCTTACAAAACAGCCACAGAAATATTTGTATTTTCAGAACATAAAGGACAATAAATCAAGAGTGAAGTTCCTGCTTGATTCTGACTGTTAAGAACACTTCAGTAGTATCTCTGGGCTGAGCAGATTCTTGCCAATTGCTTTGCAGTCTTGTTTGATTATGGGCAAAGCAACACGTAAATAAAGGAGAAACTGCAGAGCAATAACCCTGGGACTGCTTTTGTAAATCAACATGGAGTTTATATCATTCCTCAAAGAATGGCTGGGGTAGGGCTTATTGTTTGCTTCTGCTAAAACGTACCATACACTCGTTTATTAGGAACTCCAAAATCAGGGTTTTTTCCCCTAGTTATTAAAATCAGGTAATACTGAATTACACATGTATATGTGAAGATGTACATGTACACCTGTGTGTTATAATAGTAATTTTTCCCCCATTCCTATCTAGTAAGCTAATTTAATGTCAAGCATTTTGTTCAACTGTTTTCAAAATAACTCAGGTTTTCACTCATGTCATCTTCTAAATTTATTATCCCAGCAAGGAGCACTGCACAGGCAGGTGCTCCTTCTTACAAGGAGCTCTGTTGATATGCCTTACAGTGTTTGAGAAGAGAGACATTTTGAGGTCCCTACCTCATGTAAAATATCTACTTTGACACTCTAGTCCTGAAAAATAAAACTGAAGTCACCTTAATTCCTTGGAGAGCATCACTGTAGTTACCAGGACTCTGTAAACACAACGTAGAAATCCTCTGAAATGTTGGTGCCCTCAGTGGGATGGGAAAATAACCTGCCTTGAAGGGACCTACATCTGCAGGAATCCTAGATCTCCCAGGAGAGATCTGCTTAGATGCCATAGGTCGCTTTTTCTGTACCTTTTAACCAGCTCCCACCGAACAAAGTCATACCTGTTGCAAAGGACTATCAGAGGGTGACACACTCTGCACACAATGCCAGCCAGGAAAGAAACTATGTCTGTAAACCAACTAAACATGTGAACCCAGGAGACAGGACTATTTTGAGTCAGGATAAATAGTCAGATCATGCTCTATACTTTCTTTAAATATTTATCTTGGCAACAACTGGCTAACACTGAACCAGTTATCGGCGTGCAAAGTAGATCTCTTGTACTACAACGTATAGATTTCCAGCGTGTACATTGCAGGAGCTGTTTGGCACAGTGAAAAGTGAGGCTGTGTGTTTAACAAACGTCCTCATAATAAGCTCAGTTAAAAGGCTTATTTAAGGCTTCAGCCTTTCATTCCAGACCCCTCCAGCTGTCACTGTTGTCACATCAGCAGTGAGCTAATGTTTATTCTGTGCTGGGTGATAAATCAGGCTCTAAAAGGGAATTCTTGCCTGTGCTATTCATTATCTTTTATCCAGAGAGTAGGAATTAGGTAAGAAATCAGCTTCTAATGTAGGGTTTTTTTATTAGCAACTCAGATTTAACATAGTGAAAAGCTACCTGCAAAAAGGATCTTAAAGCTGTTCACTCAAACTGTCTTTCAAGGCATCTGATCTCACATTGCTTAATGCCTCTGGGACAAATAAAATATTACACCTTAGTTTCTAAAATTGACTGTTCTCTCTCTTTGTAGGTACACACACACTAGAATATTAATTAGGTCTCAGTTCAACTGGAATATGTCTCAATTCTACCTCCTACATACACCCAGTGCTGGCTTTTGCAGCAAAGACAGATAATACGCATTTCTTTATGCTAAACCTTACAGGTTAAAAGAACCAGAAGTTTGTCAAAATGTGTTTGCATTTGCAGATCTTCCTCATTCAAAGATCTCTCCCATGCTACAAAAATAATTCAAGGACATGTAGATTTACAAATCAATGAATTGTACTTTCAGTATATAATTAAGCAGTGGAAACTGAGGTCACTGAGCAGCATAAGAAACAGTCAGTATCCAGTTCTGAAACAAGATGATAGCTCAGTTTCTTTTCTCTCATCGTCATCTAACCGTTTTACAGAGCACAACTGAATCCACTTCTGTGCTGATCCACTTGCTATTCTGGTTCTAATACTTGAGGGTTTACTGCTGCAGTCACAGCTCCTGTTCGCTGCAGATTTAAATACATTAAAAAATAAAATGAAGTGTGCAACATTCCACCGGCACGTGCCCCAGTCTGTTGGTCTTCAAGAGACAAAGCTACAAGACCTTTAGCTTCCTAAAAGTTCCTTGCTACCTTGTCAGAAACCCAGCTGACCCACCCTGCTGCTGGGGCCAGACCTGCTTGGAGCAGCAGCTTGCAGCTGAGAACCAGGGCTCCACTCAGCCCATGCTTCTATGATACTTTGATAACAATGCCAGGACAAGAGAGGAAGGTGTAAAAGACCAGGCCCACATCTGCTCTGTTCTTCTGGCTCAGGACTACTATCCCTACCACTGTGCCCCATTTTCTGGGCCTTCCCTGGCAGCTGAAGGTTCACCTCACTCCCTTGAGAACCACTTCTGTGGGCTCTCCCTTTACTCCTTGACCTCAATCATCACTGGGGGTCTCTTAGCAAGAACTCAATGTTCATGGCTTCTTTTTATGAAGATCTGCTCAGAATTAACAGAAACAATCATGGATTAGAATAGTTTTTTAAAGGAATGAACCATGAGGTCAGAAGAACTAAACAAGTGGAAGGTTAACCCTCACTGCAGAGAGACACATCACTTGAAAGATGAAATGAAGTCTAAGATCAGGTGTACACGACTTTAGAAATAAATTGTTGTGGTTTTTTTTTAACTGCTAAGCAAAGTTGAATACAGTAGGTATTCGGATGAATACAGTAGGTTCACAAGTAAGTGTACAAGGAGAAAACTGATGCCTCTTTTCCTTCAGATTCGAACACTGACATACTGCAATTTTACTCAGAAAAGCATTGAACAGATCTGTGGTTTTAGTCCCGTCTGAAACACGACGAGATAATAGTTATTTCAGCTGCTGGCAGCATACAGAGATTAGTAACTAACTTTTGCTTTTCATTTTAACCAAATCTGCTGTTCTGTATTTGAAGAGACACTTCTGGATTCAGAGGGAAGCCACGCTAGTTGCTGTGCTCTCCAGTGCACTTGCTCCTCCAGATGTAAGAAAGTGATGTCATTATCCTTCTTAACATGGTACCAGACCTGACAGCCTACCAAAAATGGCTTCTAAGAATTTATTTTCCATACCTTCATAGCCTGTCACTTGTTTATCAGCCAGAAAAGGTAAAAAATACTTTGCTGAAGCAGCTTTAGTCACAACTATGTGGGAATGTACCGAAGGTAATACATACACGTGTCCTTACTGCCGGCTGTAGAGAGCTCGCAGCTCATTAGCTGCTAAACAATATTTATAATCCTTAAAATCACTGTGGATTACAAATGCTTTCCTTTTTCTAAAGCCGCAAGTGACCTGCAGAATGCCAGTCACTCGAATTTTCTAAAAATATCTCCAACACAAGCTGGACAGCAGAGATTATATTACAGGGCTTCTTTCAAGGTCACTTGCAAGATCTATGCTCACAATGGCTTTAGTACCTGTTTCAGTTTTGTCCCCGGCAGCATTGGGAGGGTGTTTTGTAAAAAGCCATCAGCATCCATGCGTGCCTGGCAGCTCCAAGCACTAATAAATTATATTCTCAGAAAAAGTGATTGTATTCTTTTTCTCACCTCTGATCAGCATTCTGAAGGGAAACAGTCTTTGCAACAGAACTGCCTTCTTTGTTCATGGAGTGCTTTGTCAAACACAACCCATTCCACTTCTCCTCTCAGGCTTCCTATCTCAGTGCTAGGGCTACCGCTTTATGAAAAGATTACAAAAATAGTATGCACTAGATGCAGTCTCTTCTCTGATAGCAGATGAGGAAAACCAATAAATACACATTTTTGAAGGAGGCCAGAGAACACAGGGACAACTAAAACACAAACCTCCACCTTCCTAAGAAACAAATGTGTGCGCCAGAGGTGTGCCAGAGAAATTTTGGGGAAAAAATGAATTATTTAGGAAGCAAATCATGTATCTAGCAATTATCTTTACTAATTTTACACAATACAATCATGCATAGCACTTACCAAAGGCTACAGCTACAATGCAGATTTATTTTACTCATCTATTGAAGAGATCTGATGAAGATTTACTGCTGTAGATTTGTCTCAATTTCTTCTCATCAAGGCTCCTCCAGTCACTTTGATGTGCCTTCCTTTTTTACTGACAGAGCAGATAATGTCAGCTGTAATCAGTCATATTTAAGTGTCTTTATCTCGTAAAGGAGAAGGTCTGTGTGTAAAGAAATTCAACCAACACTGCATCATTGCAGTATCTGACCAGCAACATGTCTTCCTGCTGTAAAGGTAATTGCACCCTTACTGAGATGGCCACATTTTCTAAGATGCAATTAACACACCTTAATCCTATAGCTAAAGGCATTGGCCTGGACTAAAATCTCATTTTAAACTTGATATACCCATATCTGAAAGGGGACTTGAGAAGTGGTTTATAAAACCTGCTCCTCCCTCCTCTGTGGAGATGGTGAGCATTCAGAATAAAGTTATTCCAAAGGGACATAAACATCTATCCAATTCACCCCCTCCACCCTGGCATGAAGCAGGTTGCTGTGAATACTGTCATTAAGCAGCCTGGAGCACGTGGGGATCATACTACCACAGATAAACATGGAAGACCTATGGTTCAAGACATCCGATGAGAAAAGGATAAACCACAGTGTTGAAACCAGAATTCCTAATTACTAAGAGCGTTTGCAATACTGCTCATAGCGGGGCCATGGAACTTGGAATAACTACAGACAACTCAGTCAACAGCACGGCAGGCACCATGCACATGTGTTTTCCCCAATTTTAGTGAAAGAAGACATTTTTTGAATACTGTAGTACATCATTATGTGAGTGCAGAGTCTAAGGATGCAACGTTGCAATAGTCCCAGGGCAGTAAATCCGTCTTACCTGCACTGTGTCACACAGGTTTGCTGTGTTATGTACACACCACACATACTAAATATAGGATGCCCAAAGTATTGGAAAGCTTCCAAACACACTGTGGCCGTTTCTCCAAACTCTTTTCTGAATCACTTGTGTTACACTAAGTAATGTTGACTGTAGTTTTAGGAGAAGCTTGCCACCTCTTCTGGTTATAAGACTTCATTTTTCTGAAAATATTAGAACTTGAAAAGGAATGGAAAAACGTTAAATTTAATTTCCTTTACCGTACTTATTTATTACCAGGCTTAGATTTTACAGCTTTGCAAAGATCGAGTGAGGATGTCCAGTTTCATAGTGCAAAACAGCAACTCCCATCCTAGCTGCTAGCATCTAGCTTTTATTTTAAATGAGACTGGACTATCCAAAACAGCCCAACCATGCCGCCATAAAACTTGCTAATAAATTTTACTCTCTATAAAATGTTGATTAGTTGTGCAGCATTCTGTAATAAAATCCCACAAACCCCAGTGAACCGCACCCTGCTGATTTACATAGTACTTACAGAAAAGAGACCAATACGCAACTTCATGCTTTATTGTTGCATTATTGTCACATTGACAATTACAGAAAATTTATTTTGCAATAATTTCAGGGTAACATCCAAACATCTCCTGTGCCTGTATGTTATTGTAACATACTTTAAAAGTATCAATAACCATCAGTAGGCAATCCAGATCACCAGTTACGATTATTTTGGACAAGGTAATGCTTTGGTAAGGACAACTACATATAAACATGGACACCTCCCAACATAATATGCTTTCATACAGAGACATTTTCTAATCATATAGGAATTCCTGCACTCTAAAAGTCACTAAAGCTAAAGCTATGTTGAGAGTCGTACTCCGTTGTACAAACTTACATATCCATCTAAGTAATCAAAGACAAAGCTCAGGCATTGTCTACATATGCCGTATATATTGCATTAACAACCAGAAGCAGTAGTTCATAATTCAAAAGCATCCGTGTCCCTAACTCTTAGTATTCAAATGAAATGTGGTGTTGCTTTCAGAATCATTTCTACCAGCTGTTTCTAGACACACAGTAAATGTACCTGGCCCACCTAATCGTGTGCTCCTACACTGACCTAAGTTTAGTTTTCCACTGCAGTCAATGGAGTTGAGAGTGAACCAGCTCATCTTGAAAGACACTTCCATTTGGTCAAAGATGTCATATTTGAACTCTGCTGTCTTGACTGCATCACCATTGACTACAGTTGGAGTCTAGACACTGCCTGAAATGCAGGCACGAGACTAGGAGAACTGAATCCCGTCCAGCTCACTTGCAAGCCAGCAGCTGCCAGTACCAAGCTACTGCGATGAACTGCTTCAGTGGTGACGCAGCACACTGACAGCTACTGGCTGCACCATCAGTGAGAAGCCACCACTTTTTGTCCTCAATCTGCAAATGTTCCTGACCGCAAATTACCTCGTGCAGCTATTTCACGAGGCTCAACAATGCTACCCTTATGAATGAGTTGTGTGTGAATCACTTGTACACTCATGAGTGGCTATGAACAAGGCCTCAGATGTACCAACATCAGAAACAGAAAGCATATTTTAAAAATTATGCATATTCTAATACAGAATAATTCTTACAAACAATACTCATTCTTTAAGGCAAGTATGGTTATCTAATTAAATTGAAAATAAGGACTGCATATACAGATTGTACATCTTTCCTTGGGTGTAGAATAAATACATCCCTGCATATCTTTTGCAAAACCTCATTTCCATTTCAAGCCTCTGAAGAGCCAGGTCCCTCTCCCCCACACAAAAGCGAGTCATTCCACTCATGAAATGGGCCATATTTCATGTGATTTTGTTGTTTTAAATCAGCTACTCAGGGAATAATTACTTAATCTGCAGAAATTTTAAAAATTAGTATTTTTAAACTCTCATCACTGGTTTTCTGTTCTATTTGATTTTAAACATAAATGAACTAGTAAAGCATCAAGTGATCCCAAACTTTCACTGACTTGCCAGGTGAACATTTGCAACACTAGCTCTGCTTTGACATTATTAGGATTTTTATAAACCTAGAGGGTACTAAAAGTTGCACTGTGTTTATAGTCAGTTAAAACCAGAAGTACACTTCCAAAGTGTAGGTGGAATGTTTAAAAAATTATTTTCCTGGGTTTTTCAGAGATGAGTTGCAGAAGGAAAATGATAGAGCTCAGTGATTTTGAACTGTGCATTCACAAGATTTAATTAAGAGGCCAAAACTAATCTGATTGCGCTATTTGAAAAGTAACTCTTTTATTCCCTCGTATCACTACTGTCCTTATTCACAGTAAGACAACTAGGAAAAAATATGATGTGCAACAGAGGTTGGGTCATAAAGTTAAACACATTTACTAATGGAATCTCTTAATTTCAAATAGTGATCTCAAACTAAGTTATAAAAGAAAATAGATTTTTCGACAATTTAAGTTCAATTCTGGATGGTCCTGATCTCCTTCAGCTTGTTATTGGAATTGAGAAACCATGGTCTCACAAATGTATAGCCCCTAGTGAGACCCATGAGACCACAAAGAGCAGCAGTGGTCTTGTAACTCTGATTTCTCTCCCCTCTCCACACCCACAGACCTCCAAATGGAAGAGCTTCAGCAAGACTCTGCGAGTGCAAAGGGGTGTAAAAAGATTCAGGTGGATTTCTGCCCACTTGAGAATATTTTGGGGCCCTTTTATCATCTCATTAGTTGAAATCAGAGGGCACAGTCACTGGGGTGTAACACCGTAGGATACGGAAGATGGCAAGAGTTTGAGATAATCAAGACAACCACCAATTTCTGTCTCAGCACATTCCCTCAGATAGTAAAGGTACTATTCTTCCTTACCAGCTCAGCATAAAAACTACATCAACTATCTGCTATTGCGATGCCACAACTAAAAGTACAAGTTTTAAGCTCATTAATCATATTATTCATCTTATTCATACTAAAGTTTTATCTTGGCAATAAGAAAATCTTATAAAAAACCCATCCCTGATCAGCAAATACTTAATAGAGAATTTTCCATCTGGGATAACAACTGAACAATGTCTTCATTCTTATTAACCCTTGAGAATTAAAGTAAAATAAAGAATATTATTTCAGAGGTCAATTTTACTGATTTGACAGTGTGAATCACAAAGGGTTTTCGTTTTCTCTTGAAAACTTATTCGCTGATGGCAGTTTCACTGAGATTTTGACGGAGAGCTCACTTGCGAGGCTGGTGGATGTGCTGCTTGACGTGTTGCGGGTGAGGAAGCTTTTCCACAGAAGGATGTGGTTTCTGGTGAGCCACCTGAGCCGCAGCTGGAGGGAAATCCTTATCACCCTGTTCAAAGAGCACACCAGGAAAAACTTAGGAAATCTTAAAAGCATACTCTCCAGTTCAACTCTCCAGTTTCACAAGTTAAAAATGTGAAAAGCTGATGGAAAACAGTGTTGCACGTTACTCTGAAGTCCCCCTGCACACATCACATCTTGCCAATCTTAGCCAACTTCAAAATTTCTCTTAGGTAAGTTTCAGTTGTTCCAATTCCACACATAATCCAAGAACACAGCACCTTAATGTGACCCAAGGGGAAAAAACCCACCCTATTCCTATCTTCTGTGCTGAACAGCTCCTCATGCTAAGTCACCAGCTCTGTATAGTTACATCTCCTTGATCTGTTTGGTTTTCACAAAGCGACCAGGAAGTAGAGACTATTTTACTAATAAGGTAAGGCAGCATGAGAAACTACCCACAGAAGAAAACCTACTGTTGGAATGCCATTTTTGTAGAAGGAAAGGCAGGTTTTTTTCCACTCTTTTCTCTGCTCTTAGTTGCTTCCAATTTTCAAAGATCTCCTTTTCTCAGACTTGACCTTTCATACCTTCTTTCCCCCTGATGCTGCTGTTTGCCTTTTTCCATACCTCTCTGACACCTCACACCTTGTTGTCTCAAACAGGTGATGTGAATGCAGCTCTTCTATGACTTGTGGGTACTGTAACAGTTGAGCAAATGACCGAGTCAGTCTGTGAATGTCAGCAGAAAATGCCTATGTTAGAGTACCGTAGAACAATTCAGGTTGGAAGGGACCTCGGGATGTCTTTAGGCCAACCTCCTGCTCAAAGCAGAGCTAGCTGTGAGATTAGACCAATTTACTCAAGGTTTTCATCCAGCCTAGTCTTGAAAACCTCTACAGACGGAGACCGAACGGCCTCTCCAGGCAACCTGCTCCACTGCCTGAATGTCCTCACAGTGGGAAAGTTTGATTTTCTTATGTATAGTCAGGCCCTTCCATTTCAATTTGTGCCTGTTGTCTCTTGTTTGCCTGCACCACTGCAAACAGCCTGGCTCCATCTTCTTGATAACTTCCTTGTAGATATGGGAAGGCTGCTGTTAGGTCCTCTGGAAACCATTGCTCTGCCACACTAACAAGGCCTGTTCCCTCAGCCTCTCTTCACAAGGCATGTGCTCCAGTCCTCTGACCACCTTGGTGGCCCTCCAATGAACTTGCTCTGGTTTATCAACACCTTTCATACCCTGAGGTGTCCAAAACTGGATGAACTATTCCATCCCTGCCCATAGCAGAGAGGTTTGATCTAGATGATCTTTAAGGTCCTTTCCAACTTAAACCACTCTATGATCCTATGATAAGTGGTCTAAAGCACGCTGAGCAGAGGGGGATAATCCCTTCCTTCGATCTACCAGCTACTTTCCCACTAATGCAGCCCAGGATGCTGTTGGCTTTCTTGCTGTCTTGCATGTGGCTGGTTTGTGTCCAGCTGCTGCCTGCCATTCTTCCAGCCTGTTCAGGTGCTTTGAGTAGCAGCCCTGCCCTCAAACTCATTAACAGTTCCTCTCAATTTGGTGCTATCCACAAACCTAATGAGGAGCCTTCTGTCTGATAAAGACATTAAACAGGACAGGTCACGGTATACAAACCTCCACTTGACACTGACAAGAACTATTATATACCAGGAAATTTGAAAATATAATTGAAAAATTACTAAATTCAATAAAGCATTGCTAGGTTTTGGTTACTGCATAGAGGAGAAATTTTGACACGTGTTTGGGAGCTATAAAGTTTGAGAAAATGACAGAATAATTTTGTTCTTCATAGGTTAATAAATAAACCTGTAGCTGACAGCTTATTGAGGACAGGTGTATTACCCTATTAAGTAACTGATTAGCTAAAGAGCTGAGTTACAAAATTAAGAAATTAGTTTCTTTGATTTTGAATCTTTTGCATGCCTACTAAACTGGGGGCCTGTGGATTTTTCATGTCTGAGATTTCCTAAGTCACTCATAGAAAAATATAACTACCCTACAGCTCATAAAGTGTTATCAAAATTACTAAACATTAATGCAATAATTAGCTAGAAATAATCAGGCAACTAAATGTCTAAATAGGCATGCACCTTGGTGCAGGTAAAGGTCCAGGAAATACAGCAGTGTCTGTCTGCTACCCTTATAGGCTATGAAAAATGGCACCAGCTCCCTCTTTCCACCTCTGTGATCCAACACAACCACAGCATCTTACAGCAAATCACGTTACACACCCCAGTGATGAAAGGCCATCATGATAAAGATACCTATCATGTAAAGCCGTGATAAAAAACCTGTCACAAGGCCTGAAATACTGATCATACAATTAATGGCAAGTTAATACTAATTATTTAGCTCATGGATTTCCAGGTCCTGCTTGCTGTTAAAATCCAGGGAATAACGCCTTGAATCGCAAGTACCCCAAAGCACATATGGCAGCTGAAACCGTATCTTCAAATGCGTATCCTCAGGGGCAGGAGTGTCGCTCCTCGTCACAGATCAAGCTATAGCAGAGGCTTAACATGCACCGCTTTCAAAGGAAACGAATACAGTAATATCTCGCTTAGATATGAAAAGAAGATCCAATAAACATAAAGTACTAAAATTCAAAGTCAAACAGTGGAAGTAATTTCGATAAATAATTTCAGTTTCACACAAAACCAAAAGAATGCTCAAAGGGACTTACACAAATATACAAAACATAAAGCCTCTTCTCATAAAAGAGGAAGGGGAATGAAAAAGATTAATTGTGCTCTGATCAGTGATAATTCCGAAAAGCCTAAAATACTTTTTCTATGATTGAAAGAAATTTAATTATAATCTTACCCTAGCAATGACACCAGAGATGAACACTGCTGGTTTAGGTGGGCTGAAAAAAAAAATAAATAAGAGGGATTATTTGCACAATTTATTTAGAAGGTAAAAATGAAAAGTACATCACACATACAATGCAGAAAAAGTGGCATTTTGGGCACTTGAAATGAATGTTTCAAAGAGACAAGATAAATTTCCTCCTCAAATGATTACGGCTTTACTAGTACTTACTGCAGCCAAGAACAGACCTGTAGGTTTTGGCGGCTGTTACTTCACATTAATTGTGCCAGCAGTAAAAGGCCAGTCCAACAATGCTCTGTGCCCAACTTAAAGCTGAGAGTCTTTATTTGTTTGCATTGGTGTCTTAATCCTCTGATTTTATATATAAGCTGCCAGCAGTACTTTAGGCTTAGTATATTTGTATTGCAACAATGAAAACTGTAGTCGGACTAAACTCACTACTGCAATGGAGAATAAGATAAAATTCAAGTTTATATCTGTCAATCAAATGGATTAAGATTCTGAGCCTCAGAAAAAACAACACCCAATACTTTAAATCAGATTTTCAAGCAGGTATTTATCTACTCTATTACACAGAAGTAGAATCGTGTCTGAAATAAAACAAGCGTTAAAGAACAAAAAGCAAAGTCTGCCCTGCTTTTTCATTACAGACCTCCACCCATGCCTGCAGGAACAGCCACGCCACAGGTAGATTTGACTCTGAAGCTTGGTCAGCATAAGCAATCACTTTCCCTGGGCCACTGATCTACTGAACTGACCACCTCTACTTGGAGGCCAAAGGTCACCTGTTGCCACCTGGCATTGCCACAGTGTCTACATTATAAATACTCAGCAACTTCAGTGGTCTCCTGGGCACATAAAACCATATATCTGCATGGAGTCTGCAGAAGGATCAAGACCAGGAGCTTCAGAAAATCTCCACAATGGAGATAATACTTCTGTAAGAGAAGCTGAGGCACTGCAAGGGGAAGAAGGAGGTGAAGTTGTGCCTCCCTCTGAGCATATCCATAACTGAGGACTCAGAGCAGGTGGTTCATTAACTTGGACCATGAGAAGGGTCCCTACCCTGTGATGTTATGGCTGATGAGGTTGGAACAACACAAGGTGAAGACAAATTGCGTTATTTATTAGAGGAGAGATACTGATTATTATGATGCACTTTACAACTACACAGCTTGTAAAGATTTATTAATGTGATGTTATGTGAAGTTAAGGTGACAAGCAGCACAGTATTAGACCTTGTTATAACGGTCTAATAAATATTGCCAGAGCTCTGTTTAAGTCACAGTATTGTTACACAGTCTCTGAACACTCTACTTATTTAACAAGGCTCATCAATCCTTCTAGAGATTTTTAAAAAGTCAGAAAGAGAAAGACAGGATTATAAAAAGAGGGAAGGGAAGGAAGTTCTGCTCTAAAACAGGTCCATTTAAGAGTACCAGTGATATGTCTTGCAATAAGGGAAAGTATTTTGACAGCTGTATTAGACTTCTTCAATCTAATTTTCTCTTAGTATAAACTAATAACAAGCAAAGATCAATAGCAAAACACTTTCATGTTATCCTAAATGCACGAAGCCAATTAGTATGTTACAGTCTGCATGAGATTTCCTGGATGCTGAGTAAACTCAAAGACAACTCTGGCTGAGAAAACACAGATGTTCTGCAGTGGCTCAAGGTACCACACCAGGACATCACATAAGGAAATGAACAGTAAATGGGAAAAAAAGAAAAAAAAAATGTGTGGCAAGTTATTCTTCAACTACACATGGAATCTGGCTCTAGTCACACTCAGAGAAACTGTTACTTATTTGACATTGCACTATTGACAATATTGTATAGTGAGAAATTTAAAACAGATGGATTTTTTCTTTTATTCTTACCATGACCTTTTGGTGTTCACTATGCTTGGATGATGCATGAAATTCAAATCAACATTTCCCAAAAAGAGCCTGTATTTGCTGAATGAGCTACAGCTTGTCTGACCACCACCACACTGCGTTATCTGCTGTGTTTCATACTTCTTGCTTTAAAAACAAGTGGCGTGCTCCATGGCTTTAGCCAAGCGGAATCTCTGGCCTAATGGTTGCTTGAAATACAGCTTTCCATGCTGCAAATAGCAACAAGCTTCTCAGAAACCCTGCTCTCCTGTTAGAAATGTTATGCTATCAATATTAAAAGGACTCAAGCTTGCAAGTGCTAAGTTCCCTGGGCACACAATAGAGCGGGACAGAGTTAGAATATCTGGTACATTTCTGTACTTACTTTTACTTAGTTGTATGTTCTTTTGTCTAAGGAACTAGGTTCCTATAAAGATCATTTTCATATTCAGCTAATACAAAATCCAGTCTGAGGTTTATGTTTCAAGTAGTACTGCAGAAGTAGCTGGCAGATCTTTATGAAGAAGACAAAAATCAGTAATACCATTTTCCTGGTAAAAACGATATCCTTCAGACACAAAGCATTTCTCTTGAATTGTATGATGAACTAACGTATTTAGCCTTATTTGCATATAACTGGTTCTGTGACCATCTTAAGTTGCACTGCCTTGGGAGAAGGACTACACCACAGGCGTGTGGTAGGCACCAAAACACCTCACACTAACTCACCTAGGGTTCACATGGAACATTTTGGGATAGCACCAGGCAATTCAGTGACGCAGAGGGAACAGCCTAATGGGAAATCTGAGTTGCAAAAATGTGTCTACACCCAGATGCAGCTGGAACACATCTGTCCTTGACTTTCACTTGTTTGTCCTCTCCATGGATTTTTGACTGGACTCTTCTTGGTTTATGCTAGATTTCCAACTTTTAAATGGAAAACCTAATGGGAACACTGACTTGGCTTCCAGCTCAAGTGCCTTCACCCTTCATCCACAAAACTCCCGGCATCCATTTCTGGCTGACCCGAGTTGCCACGCTCAGCTGCAGGCACACGCTGCAATGAGGGTCCACCTCTCTGCTTAACCCATTACAAAGGCAAAACGCTTTGCACCCATGGAAGACACACCAGCCTATGAGGAAGCTCTTCTTCATGCATTAGTTATTCCCTAGCAGGGAAAAAGACAGAAAGCTGGCCAGAAACACGAATGATTGAGTGTGTCTGTATTTATGTTCTACGTTAAAGACACTGGCTTCCCCCCTATTTTTACCAGATTACATTGTCACAGAAAAGATTGTAAAAAATTTAATATTATCAGTTATTTTTGATGATCTATAGAACCAGAATCAGGTCAGAGTCTATATAATCACACATCTATACTAATGAAGAATTCAATGGATCAGAGAAAGGCTTAGATAATCAGTCACAGATTCACGCTTTAATTTCATTCTTAATAAGAGAAATCTTCCTACAGATGGAACTTCTTTGCAATAAATTCAATCTCTACTGCCAGACTTTCAAACCATTGACGTTTGCAGACCCAGATTAGCTGCCAGGACCATAACTCTGCAATTGCACTCTGGGACATTTACTGGGATTCCAGCATTGCAACATCACTCATTCATTGTCTTTCCCAAGAACCTACTGAAAAGAGAAACAAAAATGGAAAACACACGCAGGCTCTCATCGCTACATTTGTAAAACACTTTAAAGTGCTTTAAATTCTACTGGTGTTTTATGCAGAGCACAAACTACATTTCCAGTATTTTGTAAGCTGTGATGGTTGCTTTGAGGATATACTTAATCTGATGAAAATCGGTTTGACAGATGTTGTTTTGAAGATGCAGCGTTCCTTTGTCTAGGCGTCAGTAAACAAGAAAGAAAAAAACCACTACTTTCCGAAAAAAACCGTGATTTTGTTTATACATATATGTGCTTTACAGCTATTTAATGTACACATTTATTTAAAGTTAAATAATAGCCACAGCCGATATTGTGTAAGGAATACAATGGTGTGTTTGCCAAGACTGCCTCAGTGCACGCCAATACTTTCAGAGCAAATCCTTATTTTATTATCACATATGGAGAAAAAGAACACATCTGTTAAGATCAGAGTGTTCAAAAAACTTACCCTGATTTTACAGGTGCGATGCTGCTAAGAACTGCACCTGTTTAACATCAGACTCTACTGAATTCATTTATCCTGACTGTATTCAGATAAAATAAAGATTTCTACTATTTCATAATACTTAGCTTAAATAAGATCTTTACCTGACATTGCAAGTAAATCACAAAGAATTTGTGATTCAAGTGAATACTTGAAAAAATCATTAACAAGATGAAATGAGGCATTAATAATACCAAAATCTTATGCTTTCACCTCAGAGAGATTGGTTGAACTTAAGCCTGACACATACTGTGAAGACAAACACCGTGACATTGGAATTACTGTGAAATCTCCTACAGGCCATAGAACATAGACAGGGCAGGTAAGTATTTATCCAACTCCATGTAAAATAGAGAAACTGAATAAATTAGTCCTCTTAAGTTAACAGGGAACACTGAATAAATTAGTCCTCTGAAGTTAACAGGGCATTTTATAGTCATTAACTGTATCTATCTATACATGCAGTGTATGCACACACGGGTGCAGGGGCTGTGCATGTGTACGTACATACAGATTACACAGGTTCACAGCCCCGCGGGGGAAGAACGCCTGCAGGCACTCTCCTGTGTGCAGCACCTGAATGGCCTATTGCTCCATCACCTGATGGATCTGATGCCGGTCTCCAGTGGCAAGTTGAATGGCAGACACAATCTGGAGGAAGGACTATAAGCATTGCTCACAGCGTGATCCCAACCAGAAGCCTATGTTTAGAGTTGACAAACCAGGAAACAGAGCCACGTATACGCATCGCTCCTTTCCACATGAACTATAAAAGCTCCTGAAATGGGAAATGGATCTTACTGCAGTCATCGTAGAAGACCAGTGATCCATGTTCACTGGTGATCAGAAGAATCAAAACGACAGGCTAAGACAAAGGATGAAAAAAAGCAATGGTAAAAATAGTACTTCATTTAAAATACTGTATTCAGTCCAGGAACACCATAATCAAAGAAATAAAGATGGAAAAAATAGCTGAGAGAACATGAAGAACCTTCTGTATGAGGAAAGAACTATTTGCATACAACATACAAAAGAGTGGAGAATACTGTTCCCATTTACCTTCTTTATAGTAGAAGTAGAAAGTGACACTTGAAGAAAGCAGAAGACACATTTAAACATAATAATAGTAGATATATTTAAAATACTGTAGAATTAAATGCAGAACCTCCTGAAAATAGGGCAACATCAAGATATTAGTGAGATTCAAAACCAGAATTAGACATTTATGTGATGCAAACCCATTCACATCAGTTAGGATCAAAATGTGTAAATGCTATATGGGTGCTGATGCTCCAGAGGTCAAGTGATCATTACACTCATCAGGACTACAAAGAAATCTCTTTGAACTTTGATATGTCATTACCCTTCCTGCCTTCAATTAAATATTGTAAGATATTATCTTCCGGATACAACCAATTCATCCAAAATTCATCTATGTACTGTGTATCAGGGTAAAAGCACAGTCTCGAGATTCCCATTACACCAACATTTAAAACAGGTTAGCCTACTTTAAAAAGGACAAAGCTCCACAGATGCAAGGATTTTGTTAGGCTACATTTGTTGTCAAAATAGGTTAAAAAAAGTCAAATACATTAAAACTACATTAAACTAATCTAAATGGGAGTGATTCCTATTTGTCTTTTCACGCTCATGACCCACGAGGCAGAGGCAGCACGCAGACAGCACGCACCTCACCCCTCCAGCACCCTGAAACAGCAGGGACTTGAAAAAGGAGCAGAACCTTCTGCTGAGCAGCTTGCCCTTTATTTCTTTGCTCATTTCCAAATAAACATACCATTCACTCCTTAACATGATGCTTAGGCAAGCAAAATGAAAAGCACATCTGAAATAGTATGATCTGCACTTACCCATTGATCTCCCAACTGTTCCCTAATTAGAGCAAATTTTGCTATTTTCTACCTTGCCCTGGCATGATATTCACTCCATGAGCAGAAAGTTCTCCAAATATTCTGAGCAGAATTTCATCTTCAGTCAACAAAACTTCAGACTTTAATCCTGCCCTTATCTTTTCTGGAATTAAAAGCATTTTGGCCAGTTGTTCAAACCATCCAAGCTTAATCTTCAAGGTCGCTTGGGAATTCATATCTTCTGGCTATGAAACATGACAAACATGAAAGCTACCTAGTCTTATTTTCAGTCTAATGCCTCTTTAAATATGTCCAGATACTTCTTTATAGGGGTGCTTATTTGAATTTACACAGTTGCCTTTGATTTTGGCATTGTCTGTGAAAATAAATTCCAAGATGACTGAAACCACACTGAGATGATTAAAAACACATTTCTCAGTGGTAGAGTAAAACTAACAAGCACACTGCTCATACACCTGCCTGAAATACTTTCCCATTGGTTAGAATACATTTGGGTTCTTCATTTTCTGGACAGAGAAGTAATAATTAGTCTGACTGACTACCAGAGGGAAATATTTTAGCTGACCGCACAGGAACATACAGTATCTGATATTCCATGATAATCTATCCTGTTGAGGTCATTTATCTGCGATAGCTTCCAGACCTTTCAGATCACCCACAGGATGGCACTGTTGAACCTCTGAGTATCGTGTGCAGTAAACAGAGAACAACCTCAAAGAAATCCAGGTGCTGTAGCACATACTAAACCGAGTCAAACGCAGCGCTTCCCCTTGACGCCAAATCTTGATGAAACGCAGTACGTATATACACACAAACAAACTCACACACATACCTACAGACACTAACTTTGGAAAACAGCTTTCCTGTCCCCATGTATTAGTCTGTGCCCTGATACACCCCCTGAGATAGCTTCCACTCTCCTCTTACTATGCAGGCAAAACTAATGCAGGTTTGAAGGAAGAATTCAATGTCCTATCAGGAAATCTTAATGACTATTTGTTTTGCTATTCACACACAAGCAAACTGGGTGTCCTGATCTTTTAATGAGGTGGTCAATCACTGGCCATTATATTTAATACTAACTGACTGACATTCATTGTTCTTACATTCACTGTCAACGTATTGGAGCGTGTGGCCTGATTAATCTCACCAGCCTCTCATTCACCTTTGCTTTTAGTCCAATGTGCCAGCCATAAAAGAAAATTATTTAAGAAAGATATCCACCATCTCTTATCTATAGTGTTGTACATGACATTGCTATCAGAGTGTAAATTTCTCTTTCATGCCTTCTTCAGATTACAGAATGAAGATTTAAGTATTTCACCTTTTCTATAGACTCAAGAGGATTTAGAAAGAGTCTCTTATTCCCCAACTGCTGGTTCATTTATTAGGGTTCAACTCTGTTATCGCAGTATCTACATTAGCTCTTAGTGAATATCAATGACAAACTTCTCCCCAGCAGTGACTGCAGCACTAGCCCACTTAGCATCTGTAGCCACGTAACTGTGGAAAAATGAGAGCTATGAAAACTGAAAAAGAGTGTATCTAAGAATTTTACATAAAGCAGGCAGTACTTCAATGGCGGCACAGCTCAAAGGAAACTCTAAAATAAGGAATGAAGTAGAGCAGACTAAGTGAGATTTAAATGCTTCATTTGCAGAATGGCCAGCAAAGACCATGGTGCAAAGGGGAGAGAGGAACAAGTCTCCCATGTATTAGTCAAGTGCTGAAGTATACCCTGGTGCGTGTTCCCATGACAGTCCCACACTTCCATACTGAGAATGTCCTGACTGTGGCCTGCACTGCAGTGTCTCAGCCAGCTGCAGCACTGCTGTAGCTCCTCCACCTCCCAGCAGACGAAAGGTGGAGTGGAACTGGAAAAACAGCACGACAATACTAGTAATACACAGCGTCAGTGCAGTGAAGGAGACATAAGGTAGAATCTTCATTAGAAGGTGAAAATCTTCTCACCTCTGCCCAGGTGAATCTGTGTTTGTTTCAGAGACGCAGAGCAGCGGCCCAGAATTTCCCAACATCTCCTGTTAAGAGCTCATAGCTGAATCTTGCTTTCTGCTGTTCCAAGCCATTAATCATTCAGTAGGTGTGCAACTGCCACTCTCGTACTGCTCTGAACGATTGCAATATCATTACTTATGACCCCAAACTACACTGCAGACACTAAGTCAAATGTGTACACATGTGTTTGTACATGCATAAATATTACACCATCTTCCACAGCCACATCATTATCGTGAGGAGACTTCTCAACCCAATTTTACACCATGAATTCTGCATGGTTTCCATTCTGCAGTCAGACTCTACTGCTACGTGAAGCTCCAGAACAAATGCACACTAAAATCAGCATTTTTTCTGCTTCTGTGGCTGTTCACAGCTCCATCCACAGCAGAACAGATTGTGATGAAGTTCTCGCCTGCTTCAATAGGCCATTCTTGGGAAAGCTCAGAGCACAATAAAGGGCCTTATGGAAGGTCATGAAGACACTATCAGATCCCATGTTGAAGATTGTGTGAGGTGTCTGTATTGGGCAAGAACTTGCTTCAGTTCAAACCCTGCCAAAGTTATTGACACAATTCTCTCTATTCTCCAGTGGCAAGTGGCATTTCTAGAGGCATAAATGTTGTCATAGGAATAAGAGACCAGTAAATCTGGGAACCTGGAATTCCTCTTAATTCAGACATAGAAAACACAGGAAACATTCTTTAAGTACGCCATCTTATATTTAGAGCTCATAAAGTAGCAAGAAAAGACAGAATTAAAGAAAATGTTTTCAACTTACTAGCTTACTTTACTTGTAAGAAACCCCCCAGCCTCTAATAAACTTAACCCAGCTAGGTTTTTAATGTAGCAAAAGACAAGAAACAAAGTTCTCTCAACAGAGATTCAGACAAGGATGCAACTTTGTTTAAATGGAGAGAAATTTAATTTCTTCACAGAGAAACTGACCTCCACTGACCTCCAGAAAGTAAGGACTACCATTAGTATGCCTGCTGCTGAGCTGTGGCAGTTGGAAAGGCAGCATCTTCATCTCTACCTAGAAATATCCAGTCACCTAAACACAATCACAACAGACTGTTTCTTCCTTCCCTATTTATCTTAAGGGTTTCATCTAGAAGGTCAACATCAGATGTTACTACAATTGTCTGCAAAACTTCAACTGTCAGTGGGACTGGAACTTCATATGTAGAAAACACATAGAAAATTACCTAAAAATCAATAGCAATGAGATTCAAAGCATTAGGATCTGAAGGATTTCAGGAGGAGTTCTTAGATGGTAAGCTTTCGCTCAGTGTGAAATAAATGTCTAGCTTTTAAAAGTGATAATAAAAGCCAAGACAATGCAAATGGGTAACCAATCAATGTGCTGCTAAATCTGAATGTAGTTCTATAGTAGTACCCATTCATTTCAATGGGATGTAGAAATCTTAAAGCAACTACAAACTCCTCAATGTCAATACCACTAGTGATTTTTCTGTTAATCTAACAAAAACGAGTGCCCATTTCCTAATTTGGTCTGTTAGATCTGTCATGTCCTGGTGCTCCATTTGTTTGAATGGCTTTTAATTGCTTCAGTAATAGCTAAAGCAGTTAATTTCCTCAAAGAAGTACCACAGCACCCGCAAGATGGCAGCTAACCACTTGGCAGCATCACCTCCTGCCATACCGAACAGGGATAGATTATGTTTTTTCTTTCTGACGCACACGTAGCTTTCCTCCTCCACTTGGCTTCTACAGGACAAATAGATCAGTCTCTCTGAGGAATGAAAACAAAACAGGCATGCACGGTCTCAGCTGAGTTTACATCTATTAAACAGTAGCAATACTGTTGCTACTTTAAACCCGTAGTTTATCCTGGTCATTTCCATATAGATTACAACAGGCAAGAGAAAAGACACAAAACATTACTCCTTTCACTTTACCCACTGCCTGGTAGCACAGCTCTGGCTAGAGTACTGCCTAAAGTTATGCTTCTGTAGTTCTAGCACGGTTTTTCAAAACAACTGCCTAGCGGTAGTACCTCTGGCCACCGTGTGGATGTTACAACAAGAGACAATATAATAATGAGAGTTACTTAAGAAATCATCAGCCTACTCACCTTTGAAGTCAGGGACAATGGGCGTAAGTAAAATGAACATCTTGTTTAAAAAAAAAAAGAGTGTATCTAAGTATCAATTTAAGAGTAGATTAGCAAAAAAATTTTTTTTCTAAAGATTCCTTGATTCCTCTGTATACTTCAAAAAGCCTTTTCTGTCATTCTGTGTGTGTGCATCTGGACATACAAACATTTTAATTAATAGCTTTTTATTTGCAAATGGATCAGGATATACCTTTTGTAGAAGTTCATTAACATGCAAATGCAGAGATCTCTCCTGATTAAGAAGGTCATTTTTACTCTGTGTCATTCAACAGAGTAATTGGGTCTCAGCACATCAGCGTGAAAATGAACATAAATGTATGACACTACAATCAGATTTCTGAACAATTAAAAAGTGGAAATAGTAGCTGTCACAATAAGTGCATCTTGTATCATACACACAACCAGGTGTGCACAAGCCGTCTGCAAAGGCTACACTGCACAGCTTTTCACAATGTGGTATGACTGACAGCTTTTTTTTTTTCTTCAAGTGTTCACATTTTGAAGAAACATTTGTAAATATGAGACATTTCCACTACAAGCATGTATTTCCCATTATTTACTTCTTGGTTCCATTATATTTTCTTACTTCCCTTCCCACCGTTATGACCCAAATCTGCTGGGACCTGCAGTGAAATATCTGTGTAATGCTGGCTGGTTTAGAAAGAATTCAGCATAAAACACAACCCCACTTGGCTTTCATTAGAAAAGCAAGTGGTTAGAGGGAGCTCAAGATCTGCAGAAGCAGGTGCCAGAGGAAATTTTTTATGGTACTTTTTGGCAGAGGGTACACGGAAGGTAATGACCTTGTCCTCTCCATCCTGCCCATCTCTAGCTACCTCTAACGGCCTCTTAGCCCCAAAGGGCTAGTTCTCAAACCTGTATTTTTGTTTGGTTTTTTTTTAATAACAACACATTAACTGTGCACAAAGGCAAGTTAATCACCAAATCGTTTACTTTCCAAGGAGTGATGACTTTGGATAATGCATCACCAAAGCTGGTGCTTTCCTGAGAAAATATCTCTAACTTACAGCAAATCACTTTACATGTAAATAGTTCTCTATCTTCTGATCAGGAATTTGGAACGTGTAGCAACCAAATTTTGCTGCAGACTGGAGTCTAAGATGATGCACTGCCTGATTCAGCTGAACTCTTCCGAACTCACATGATCTTAGAAGCAGCTGAAAACCTCTGAAATGAAGTCTGGAAAACACTTCAATGGAACTGCACCATTTTGGATCTTAACTTTCCTCTTTTTTTGTCAAAGGCTTTGGGAGAAAACTAAAGATACACCAGCCTGAGATTGCTAAGTCAAAGAACACCAAGAACGGACTCAAACAGTTAACCCGCTCACATCACGAAAACATACCATGAAAGAGTGAACAGTGAAGAGAGACAGACAGTGGAAGTCACACTGATAGAAATACATGTATCTGAGAAAGGTCTCACACTCCATTAAGGCTCTAAACTGCGCTTTGATAACTTACAATGCAGATAAATCTTAAAAACTGGGCACTGAAAAAGTCGAAGCTTTCATTTAACTGAAAATTACAGGTATTATTTGAGTTTTTTAATCAGATAAGAGAATTCTGAAACATAAAATAGCGAAGGTCACTAGAAAGCAACAAAGCTAGATGTAAGTATAATGTATTTTTGGAAATGGTGTCTGTTTGTCTAGCACGTCTCCTCAGTTGCATAGTGACTCCCAGAGCATATACCACAGGGTAGATGCAAATGAAGTGGTGAGGCCAGACTACAACTCAGGCTACTCCCATACACATAAAGCTGTGGATCAATAAATCTCTAGTCTCTGATCTGAGCTCAAAAAAAACCAGTCACATATAGATTACTACAGGTTTTTCTCACGATCAGATAGTTACACTTAAGAACTCAAAATAAGAACACAAGAAGCCAAATTAATACCCTATACATTTACTGCTTGTACTTTTATTCACTTACAATCCCCCTTTCACATTATTTCCTGAGATCACATTTTATCATAGAATCACAGAATGGTTTGGTTTGGAAGGGACCTCAGGGATCATCTAGTTCCAACCCCCCTGCCATGGCAGGGACACCTCCCACTAGACCAGGTTGCTCAAGGCCCCATCCAGCCTGGCCTTGAACACTTCCAGGGATGGAGCATCCACAACGCCTCTGGGCAACCTGTGCCAGTGTCTCACCAACCGGTATGTGTAAACTTTTGAGCACCAAAGAAGTTTGCACACTTTTCATGTCAAATTGCTACCCATTCATTTTGAGTTCCTCATGGAAAAAGCAGAAAGAGCAGGTGTAAAGAGAATGTCCTTAATTTATCAAAAGGCCAAACCAATTTCTAATTTTCATCCTCTATATTTATGGCAAAATCTTGTATTAACCAATGTGGCTTTCCTATTATTAACCTGCACTTTCAAGACAGAAAACAGACCTCTTGTGTATACTTGCTCTGAACACTTGCTGCTACGACATTAAAATTGACAGAAGGGTATTGGGCTCCTGTCATATTTATTTAAAATCTTTATACTGAAGTTGTCCATGGAGACATACCCTAGGCACCCAGATGATAGCAATCCTATTGCTGCAACATAATGGCCAGCTGCAAACTGAAGTTTAATTTCATTTTTGCCTATCAGAGGGATCTCTTCTAGCTACTTTCAGATGCAAGGAAAGAGAAATTTCAACAAATTCTACAGCAGCGATCCTCGTTCATAGCTGTTACACATCAAGAGAAGTAGAAAGTTAAAAAAGTGTACAGGAGTTTTAAGAGGGAAAAGCAAGCTTTGTTATGAAGCTTTGCTGTGAAGAATGGTAGCGTTTCCTGACACAACAGAGAGCGGATAATAGCACAATCCACAGTTCAGAAAGAGCACGGTACAATCGTGCTACTTGATCTGCGAGTAGAAGTAAGAAGAGAAGGGCCCATTTTTTCCAAGAACAGATAGTTCAAGAATTTTGTGAGTGCTGTGCAGGAGTACAGTAGGAGAGAAAACTGTAGAGGCAAGGGGAAGGAAAGGATGGGGAAGGGGGAGGAAAAAAAAAGGAAGGAAAATGGGGATCCTCTCCTTTGGCAGTACTGCTGAATAACTATCAGGAAAAATTTCCTAAAACACAGCAGAAGGATAAGGTCCTGTGACAGGTCTAGATGACAAGGCAGAAAAGACAGCCAGGGACACGCTTCCTGTTACAAGAACTAGCTATCTTGTTTTGCAGACAACAGTGATACTAGAGAAAGCACATGAAAAGACAGTGCAAAACCACCACTGATGTGCCTGTGACACGCTTTGTTGTTCATACCGCAGGGTATCAGTAACAGGCGCGTTGTTACGGGCTTACTGCCTCAGCCAGACAAAGAGCTCGGCTATGACCTTGTGAAGTGTCCAAAGGGAGACAACACTGGTGCACAAATACTCTCTCTCCCTCCTTCTCTGAGTGGGTGGGCTCACTACAGTCACATGTATGCAATTCCCCCCCAACACATTTCATTGGTGGCACATGAAGAAAGGATCCAAGTGTTTCGTAGCCTATGCAGAGACACGGAGCACTCTTTCTCTTCAAAGAGAGCACCAAAAGTCAGATTTGCAACTTTTGTGAAAAGGACTGATAAGCCACCACCAGTAATGAACCTATGCCTAATGAATTCATTAGGCATATATGAATATATACATATTCGGGTACCTCTGCTATTTCCAGAACACTAGTTACCACATAGACCACTGGAGATCTTCAACCTTTTTATGAATCAAAAGGCTATGACTTGAGCATTTGAACTAGGAAGCCCACAACTGTCCACAGCAGAAGAAAAATGCATGGGAAATTGCCCGTTCTCTGTATCTGCTCTGTGCTGGTGTGGTACAACCATGATGTGTGATAGAAATGATGTATCTAGCACTGTGTCAAAGGTGGAGCTATGACCATCCATGGAAGTAGCAGAAGTCATGCTCAGTTTAGTCTGTGTTTGCTTTGCAGAGCTTCAGGTAACGGTGGGGTGTTAACCAGAATGGAAACAGTACCGAAAACATGAGCTAAGCCAATTCACTATTAAGAAAGTCCACTCTGAAGTAATTTCTGTCTTTCTCTAGGTCTTTCAGACCAGCAAGCAGCCTCTCAAAACTTTCTCATCAACCAATCAATGTTCAGAAAGTCTCATTTTGATTTCACTTAGTGTTATCTCACTGCCACTCTTGGCATGTGAAGCAATTTGATCAGCTGTTACCATTTCTTTTAGCTATGGTAAACTTGAGGAACAAATTAATTAAAAACTTAAGCCAGGCTGACAGGTGTGACTATTCAATGGCAGTTTTGTAATGGAAACACGTATTTGGAACTCCAGGAAGGCTTGTAATTATTTCAGATAGGTCAGGTTTTGGATCAGATAAAAAAATTAACATAGCAATGTGAAGGTGTAATTTGGTGGTCTTTATGTTCTTGGAAAAGCTAAGGAAAGCCTGTTCAGCCTGTCAGCTATTGTGCACATAATGCAACACTTTCAAAAGCAGTTTGTAAAGTTTAAGTCTGGGTATTTTAATCAATACACCCTGTCGCAATTTGCAAAGGGGTTAGGCATTCACAGTTTCACTTGATTTAAACAGAAACACTGTATCTCTCAAAACTGAGTGAAGGGTATCGAGTAGGGTACTTGCACTCGAGAAACTGTTTCTGAAGTTTTAGAAGAATGCGTAGCTGAGGCTGCATAACCACTGTCAAAGAAGCATGAGGAAAGGGAAAAAGCCTGATGCATCCTTGGAGAAAATGTGGAAAGAATCTGAGCATGAATGCACAGATTTAACAGGACAGAGCAAGAGAGCTGGCTGTCCACCACCTCACACATGATCTTGGCTTTTAATCCATACAGTCTAGTTTTCAATAGCTAACTAGTATTTTTCTATAAACAATTTGGTCGTAATGATAAGGAAATACAATATTGTGCAAAATGTGGACTTAAAAGGACTATGATCTTTTGGTCTGTCAAGTACAGGACAGGCAATGTAAGCAGAGGCCAACTCAAACACCATTGTTAATGTGACCTTGTCTCTGGACCTGCACTTCAGTATCCTCCCTCATGGTTTATCTGACTGCAGCCCAGGCTCTGCTGGCAGCGCCTGTGAACAGATGCCAGGCCACGGGTAACAGTCCCATCACTACAGCGATCACTGCTTCAGTGCTCAGGGCAGGCCATCTCTGGAGGTTTAAATGCCCATGGCAGTCGTTCCACTCTGAAGATCACTGACTTTTTCTTCCTTTCTGGAGCACACTGCTATATACATATATTTTTTGCACAGGAAATGCGCTCATCAGACACTGGCAGCCTGTTGATCAGAAATCAGATCAGGCAGTTTGGACCAGTAAAGTTGTAGAGATAACGAAGAGGTGGTCCCCTATTGTCCCATCAACCCAATTTGTAACATCTGGAGGTGCCTGCATAAGGTGTCACTCTGAAAAGGCCAGGTGGCTTTCCTGAATCATCCAGTCTCTGCTATATGCTGCTTGGGTGGCTTCTCCTGGACAGAGGCACAAAGACAAGTGCTTCTTCTAAGATGACTCATATTAAAGGTCTGCCACTAAACTTTAGATCGATTTAGAACTGCTGTCTTGCATTATATCGCTGCTTTAATCTAAGGCTCTAAAGTCTGCTCAGAGTATTGGCAACACTCATTCCTGACCTACTCCCAGGATATACTATTTACAGGGTTCATAAAACAAAACTGTCTTCAATGATTCTGTATATTTTTGAGAAGAGCCAAGTCTAAGGGACAAACAACACTAAAAGAACTAATAAATCAGAGAACTGTAATTACAGAGCAGTCCACAACAGAACCACAGAATGGTTGAGGCTGTCATCTGATCCAAGCCCCTGCTCAGGCTGGGCCACCTAGAACAGGCTGCCCAGAACCATGTCCAGGCAGCTTTTGAATATCTCCAAGGATCAAGACTCCACAAACTCTCTGGGCAACCTGCACCAGTGCTCAGTCACCCTCACAGTTTAAATAAAAAAGTGTTTCCTGATGTTCAGAAGGAATCACCTCTGTTTCAGTTTTCAATGATTGCCTCTGGTTCTGTCGCTGGGCACTTCCTTTCAGGTATTTACACATACTGATAAACTCTCCCTGAGCCTTCTCTTCCCCAGGCCCTTCCAGCTCTTTCAGCCTCTCATAGGAGAGATGCTCCACAGTCTCCCTTATCTTTGTAGCCCTTCACTGACTGGACTCTCTGCAGTAATTCCAACTCTCCCTTGTACTGAGGAGCCCAGAACTGGACAGAATTGTCTGGTCTATCAGCCATTTCTCCTAGTTCAGTGTCATCTGCAAACTTGCTGTGAGCAAACTTTGCCCCACCACCCAAATCATTAATGAAGATGTTGAACAGGATTGGACTGGATCCAATACTGACCTCAGGGCACACTGCTAATTAGTGGCCTCCAACTAGACTTCGTGCCACTCTCTGGGCCCAGTCATTTAGACAGCTTTTCAATCGACCTCACTGTTGGCTCATCCAGCTTCATCATATCCTCTCGATGAAGATCTTATTGTTAACAGCATTGAAAGCCTTACTAAAATCTAGGTAGAAAATACCCAATGGTCTCCCCTCATCTACTAAGCCAATATTTTTATCACAGAATTTTATCAAGTTTGTCAAGCATGACTTCCCTTTGGTAACCATGCTGATTATCACCTTCTTGTCCTTCTACTGCAATAAAATGACTTCCAGGATTAGCTATTCGATCACCTTCCCAGGGACTGAGGTGAGGCTGACCAGCCTGTAGTTCCCTGGCTCCTCCTAGCTGCCTTTTTTGAAGTGCTTCCAAACACTGCGAATTTTCCTTTTTCCTTTGTTGAAAGAAATTCAACAACTCAGAGTTTCTCTTAAGCACTTCACGAAAACAAAAAGCTACTGAAATAGCAAATTTATGAGTAGGATATTTCCTTCTTCAAAAGATTTTATTTTCATTTAGCTTTAAAAAGTTATCCGAGTCTTTTAAGTGTCAAATATAGTTTCATATAAAGCAATCAAAACTTTGAGACACACACAAGATTATGCAGTGATTATTCTGCAATAATTCTGTAATTATCTTTGGTCTTTATGAACTCACGAAGTGATCATGATATCCACATTTACTTTTTTATGGTTTAGAACTAACTATGCACATCTACATTCCTCTATGAAAAGCAGCAGAATAGCAAATTTCAGCAGTATTACATTTGCCCTGCTAAAGAAACTTTTGATACAGAGGTCTTAAAACTTATTATCTACAAAAATCATTTTTACATAGTGCTATTTGCACAATAGAATTCGATTTCCTCCTTCCTTGCGTTTATGAACCCAGCTTCTGGGTAAAGCAATTCAAACATTCTAATATCCTCATCTAACAGAAGAGAGACTTCTGGGGTATGGAAACTTCAGGAATTACTATATAGAGACATATCTGAATTAAGGGGTACATGAAAGTCTACAAAAGTACTGTATCATTGATAGAAGGTCGGAGACAAACTTTGAGCTCCTGAAACTGCCTGGGGAAGATTAATGTAAAATTCCTGGAAGGTAAAAAAAACTGGGAAGCATGGGCCTCTACAGTCAACACTATTCTTCACAGAAACTGTGTGAGTTAACAGACATAAAAAACCTAACAGAAGACTGGTGAACTTGTGACTCAGCAGCATCTAAGTCAAGTCCCGTGAAAATTAACTTGTAAACTGATTTTTTTGGTTGTTGTTCATTAGCATTTTCACCCTAAAATAAATGGTACAAAGACATCCAAAGGTTGGCTGGTTGCTGTTTAACCCCCCTCCATGGGAGACCAGAGTCATGACAGAGGAAGCAAAGTCTCTTGTCAGAGTTACCACAGTAAATTACAAATTGAAAAACTTTAAAAATCCAGTTCTGAAAGCAGAGAATAAAGAACCACTGGTAACAGTGACACTATAAATATAATTGCAAAACCACAATGAAGCCACATAAGCAAATAAATGAAATTAATGCCTAGGAACTGCCTTTTACTTTAGTGGGCCCAAGATGCTTCATCCTGTTTATAGCTTGGACACAGGAACCCACAACATTCCCCTAAAAAGGAATACATAATACCTTCCACATCAAAGCTTGCTCTGGCAGAGATTATTTCTATAGCCAGTAAAAAAATGCACATTTCCTAAATTAGACAGATATCAACGCTTTAAATAACAAGTTTCTCTTCCTATAAGACACAGGACTAACTTTTATTCTATTTAAAACATAAAGCTTTGAATTAGAATTTCTGTCCGTGACAAGTTATCCTTATGTTTACACAGCAGTCAAGAGCTTTAGACCTTATTATCTGAAGAAAAAATACACTAAGGTAACCTCAGGCCTTCTACTTTTCTGTTTGCTCAGGCCTATTAATCCAATGCAAAAAAAAAAAATTAAAATCCAATGCACAACTGGACAATTATTCCTGTGCTGTACTTTGGCAACATCAGTTCACACACTGCAGATGACTTTCTCTAACTAGGAGAGCTTCATCCAAGACAATGTCTGTCTCATTGAGTATGAATCTCATGGCAAGAAGTGCTCTCTGAGATGCTGAATTGTTTGGTTGCAACAGATGGGTGATCATATCACATAGTGCTATCCTCTGAATTAAAAAAAAAAAATACCTCTGTTTTTCCCAGATACCACCCAGATCAGTGGACCGATCAGCTAAGGGTTGTCCTGGGATCAGCTGGTTCCTGCAATTCATTAGCTAAGGAAGATAAATGCAAAAAGGATAAAGACCTTGAAGAGGTGTACAACAGAAGTCATGTGGGACTCACGTGACATTACTCACTGGAACACCTCTAGCTATATAGACGTCAGAGCATACTAACTCTTAACATTTTAAAAACTCATCCTGATACTTCTTGAGATATTCACACGACTGACAGCAGAACCAAGACAGTTCCCACCAAGACTTGACTTCCTCTGCAGCAATGAGGTTGCCTACCCTCTGCAGGTAGAAGAAGTCTCTACCACAGAAAGCGTTGATCCCCTGGAAAAGAGGGATGTAGCCCAGTTGTCTGAATAACCACCTTCAAGGGATGCTGCCACACAGAGTGGCAGCAACTTCAAGAAGCAGTAGCATTGCCACAGCTTACAGCAGAGTCTCAATTGTCACTGCTTTGTCAAGAACATTCCCTCTGGCATCTGTGAACAAGGCAAAAAATGGTGAGGTCTTGAGATGACAGCATTATTCTTGTGATGGCCTAAGCATACAGGCAAGGCAAGATGTGTAGGTGTCTTCAGGTGTGAAACAGAAGTCAGAATATATATATATTTCAAAGGTCCACAAGACAAAAAGCTCATCTAAATTTCCAGCTATGTTAGGAAGTCTAATGAGATACACCATCTGTGCTTGTAGATAAAGCATTTGTGCTTGCATGTATCTGTGGCACACATGCCAAGGCAGAGCAAATACAGTTCACCCTGTGCAAGATTTCTCAAAGCTTCATGGGCCAAATGGGACTGTCCTGAAATTTCAGCAGACAGCAATATCCCAAAAAATGACACATAAAACACCAGCTATGCTTTATCATCATTGCTTCTATGTGTTGTCCCTACCATACACAACTACAGAGGAAAATCCCAGGAGATCCAAGTAAAGAAAACATGAGTTTCACAGGCCAGGTAGGAACAGATGAAGATAAAAAAGGAGGAAAGATTGGGATTTGTGGAAGAGGAGTAAAGACACCTGAAGTTAAAAAGGAGAAAAATCCAGAGTGCTAAGTGATGAAATACAGGCTACAGATGATGAGGCTGAAGAAATGATCAGACTAAGTTTTACAGCTAGTACACCTAATTTCTCTCCTGGACTCCTGGTAAACAGCAAGCTGAAAACAAGCCAGCAGTCTTCCCTGGCAGCATACAAAGCTGGCAGTATTTTGTGCTGGAGATTATCCTCCTCTGCTGAGTACTCACTAGACCACATCTGGAATACTGCATCCAGTTCTGGGCCCCCAACAAGACATCAATAAAGTGAAGTGAGCTCAGTGAGGGCCGTCAGAATACTCAGGTTGTTGGATCACTTACTCTGTGAGGAAAGGCTCAGGAAACTGGGTTCGTCCAGCCTGCAGGAACAAAGGCTTTGGGCAAACCTGACAGCAGCCTTCCAACGCTTACAAGGAGGTTGTAAAGACAGAGCCACACTCTAAAGAGTGGTGCATAGTTGCCGGACAAGAGCCAAAGGGGTAAGCTGAAACAGGGGGTTTCAGTTTGGCTGTGAGGAGAAACTTACCATGAGGAAAGTCAAACACTAGAACGGCTTGCTTATATGGATTGTGTAGCTTCCATCTTTGAAGGTTTTCAAGACCTGGCTGAATAAGGCCTTGAGTATTCATTCTGGTCTGACTTCATACTTAGCCCTGCTTTGAGCCTAGACTAGAGATCTCTTGAGGTCCTCTCCAACCTGAATTACTCTATGATCCAGAACCTGGGCTATGTTCAAAACATGCTGTTGTTTAGAAGCAGCTTAGAAGTGTACTATAAAACGGGCCATCTGCACCTGGAAATTTATTTCTAACAGTGACCAATAGCAAACCGTTAGCAGAAGTGCTAATGACTAAAGAATGTATACAGTGATCACTTCCCTGCTATTCATCCCATCAACAGCTCTTGGTCTTCATCTGTTCCCAACCACTTTGGCAATGAGCTGAGATGTTTCTGAAATCTCACCATTGCCTTTGCTATCAGCATACACCTGAAATCATCTCCAGATTAATTTACACTCCCATCTAGCATGTATCCAGGTAGAAAAAAATTCTGCTAATAGTATGTACATTGTTTAAAATTTAAAAGGCTGTGAAACTGATGGAAAAGTGGGATGAAGGTGTGTATGAACTGGACATGTTTAATGAAGTTTAGATTATTCTATTCAGTTTGTCCACTGTTTGTTTTATTAACAGGATTCACCAATTGCATTGAATGCTCAACTCATTTCTTTTATACTTTACCCTCATATAACCCAGTCTTTCTTCAGCAAACAGAGCAGACCTCTGGTGATGAATAAGGATTATGCAGAAGGAGAACCCCTTGTTCTAAGAGTTAGAAAGGGTTTAGCAAAGAAGCAAGGGAATGCTCAAGAGAGAAAACATCTAGGGCTGGGGGAATCCAGGGAGTGCAGGGTTGCACATGGCTCATTAGATTGTAAACCCGCAGGGGATGAAATCTTCTGCGGGTTTGCTTTTAAAAGGCGAATTGGGGAAACAGATTTCATCACACTGACCATCTCACTGATAAAGACTTGTAGACTGTTATATTCACTAAGAATATTAGTTACTTAAGCTAGAAGAGTAAGTGATAGTAGTAATGAGCTGTCATCCTCTGCACTGGCCAGCAGTGCATGAGGTAAGGACACTCTGCTAACATCTTGTGTCTAGCTCTTGGCCACAAAGGAGCAGCAGAATTAGAAGCAAATATGATTTTCTGCACTCCCTTCTGTTTCCCAAGTTTAATCACTTCTGCCATTCCACTTTGAATCTTGATTTTGATCTCCTCCTTCCTCTCCTCCTTTCTACCTAGCTCATTAATTTCAGCAGGCCTCTCACTCAGTTTTCTGCTCTATCTAGTGCAGTCCAGGTCGGTCTCTCACACTTGGACAACTCCATCTGCCCATTACCTTTTCAGACAGTTACAATCTTTTCTTCCAAGCGCCTCCTCCTACTCCCTGAAGCTCCTTTCTTTGTCCTAGAAAGATATTAATCCCCTCAGGATCCTTAATTCTTCCCCTTATTATCTAGCTCTGATAAATTACTGCTTGGAGATGTTAGTCCCTGGATATTTCTACAGTCAGGATCCTCTGTGGATTTACTACTTGTTGCATGATGAAAAATGAACTTCAGGAAGTGAAACATTTCCCTGCTACCATTAACCACGACCACCCCAGAACTGACAGCAGATTGCAAAGAGAGGGAAAAAAAGCAGTTCTTCAGGAAATAAAAAAGAGACAATATACGTTTAAGTGTCAACTTGAAAGTTCTGCTAAAAATCTTTCTGGCATTGTTGTGCAGTTTTGGCCGCTGACACAAGGCAAGAGCTGAAAAACATTATGTCACTTCTCCAGAAAATCTAAACTACTGCTGGAACAAAGCAAAGATAGGAAACTGGTGGCAGCAATAATGACTGCTCCCTGCAAGGGCAGCACTTAATCCAGGCTGGTGCCTCAAGCCTTACCTTCCTGAGAAACCATTGTCTTTCCTATTTCAAAGCCAGTCTCACAGCAGTGTTTGGCGAGCTTCTTTCAATTCTGGAGAGAACCAACTGCATTCTGTGACTGCCTGAAAGGTAATGCCTAATTACTCTAGTTAGAAGTGATAACAATGATGATTCATACAACTGGTTCCAAGTTTAGCTATGCCAGTTGCCAAGCAGTCCTTTACAGTCTTTGCTTTGATCAGAGAAAGTGACCTTGCTGTCCTTTTAATACCAACTGTAAAAAAAGATTGCAATTAGTTCTTTAAAGTTCAAGTAATTCTAATGAAATCTCTTATGCCAAAAATGTAAATTAATGCTTTAGTTCTACATCTTGATAGTTTAGGGAATTCAGATTGTTCCATGTCCCACATACACTGGAGTAGGGAACAAAATATTAACAAAAATATCAGGATAAACATAAGAACATGTCACCGGGACTAGCAATATTTTTATGCCTACATTAATTAGTAAAGATTATGAAACAAGAGTAAAACAGATTTTTATAGTATTTGATGAAAAGAGCACAAAACTTGCATTATTTCTACATAAGCAAAAATTTATAGGCAGCTGTTCCTAAAAACATGCATGTTTCAGCTCTTCCTTTCTCATTAAGTCAAACAACAGTTAGATAATAGAGCTGAAAACGATTTTGGTACCAATGTATTTATTGCATTTCCCAGCACATCAAGCTGTCAGACTACCAATTAGTTTCATTTCAAACTAAACCTGGCAGGCAGTCCCTGGTTGAAAGAACATGTGTTAATTTAACTAAAACTTCTCTTTCAAAATACCTCCTCCATCAAGCACACAGCTTTCGGGATACTCTTGTCCTGCTAGGTGATACTGCTCTTCCTGTCATGCCACAAACGCATACTGTGAACACAGCAAAAGTCTAACTTAGCCTCAGGTGGTACACAAACCAAGATTTTACTCCCCTCCCTAAAGAAGTAGACATGAAATGTGGACTATTGGTGTTCCCATCACTCACTAGTGTTGCCACCAATATATAAAAACAGGAGAGAGAACTCCTGCAGTAGCCAGTTAAATGAGGATGACAACACCCTCTGAGGAACTGACACTTAACAAGCACCATACCCTCTCTACTTCATTGCTTATTCTCAGACAGTTCTTCATCTATCTGTGCTCTTACCCTTTTGCAACTGAGGTCTACAAAGTGGCTCCAGGGTCAAGTACCAATAACCAAAGTAACACGGTGAGGACACTTAATGTTTAGCTACCAAGAACCAAGGACACTGAAAGACAGCTGTCTTCCCACATACAAGTAAAAAGAAACACTCAAAGAAATGCCAGCAAAATTAGCCTTGAAGACATGGTATTTTAAATTCAGCATCAGTCTGTGTTCCCTCTTATTCACAGGCTTTTCTTGCCCCAGGAAGACATGTCAGGCACACAACAGTAGGAAAACTATACAAGTATCTGGTTATAAGGAAATTTTTTCCTACTATACCACATGGAAGCCGGCATAGAGGTAGATAGTTTTTACATAAATGAAACTATTCTTATTTTTTTCTATATTGTTATTTTAAGCCTTTCTTTTTAAACCATCCAAAGCTCTTGTTCACAACAATATCAAGTTTCCAGTTCAAACATGCTTCAGCTAAACATTATTTTTCCACTTGGACTTTGAAAAATAGTTAAAAGCTATCCAATGGTCTGACATTTCACTCCACAAAATAGAAAACAACACAAATAAAGTACTACCTGTAGACACAGAATCCCAGAATGGTTTCAGTTGGATGGGACCTCTAAAGATCGGCTAGTCAAACCTCTCTGCCATGGGCAGGGACATCTTTAAGGTTGCTTTGATCAGGTTGCTCAAAGCCCCATCCAGCCTGGCCTTGAACACTTCCAGGGAGGGGGCATCCACAGCTTCTCTGGGCAACCTGTTCCAGAGCTTCACCACTCTCACAGCAAAAAATTTCTTCTTAATATTTAATCTAAGACTACACTCCTTCAGTTTAAAACCATCACCCCTTGTCCTTTCACTACAGGCCCTATTAAAAAGTTTGTCCCATCTTTCTTATAAGCTCCCTTTAAGTACTGAAAGACCTCTATAAGGTCTCCCTGGAGCCTTCTCTTCTTTCAGCTGAACAAACCCAACTCTCTCAGCCTGTCCTCATAAGAGAGGTGTTCCAACCCCCTGATCATTTTTGTGGCCCTCCTCTGGACCCTCTCCAGCAGGTCCATGTTTTTCTTAAGCTGAGGGCTCCAGAGCTGGATGCAGCACTCCAGGTGAGGTCTCACCAGAGCAGAGTAGAGGGGCAGAATCACCTCCCTCAACCTAGTGGTCACGCTTCTTTTGATGCGGCCCAGGATACAGTTGGTCTTCCAGGCTGTGAGTGCATATTGCTGGCTCGTGTTCAGCTTTTCATCCACCAGTATCCCCAAGTCCTTCTCTGCAGGACTGTTCTCAATCCCATCATCCCCCAGCCTTTACTGATACCGAGGATTACCTTGACTCATGTGCAAGACCTTGCACTTGGCCATGTTGCACTTCATGACATTCACATTGGCTCACTTCTCCAGCCTGTCAATCCCACCAGTCAACCTCAACTCAGTCCTGTTGCTCTCTCAGACAGGAAGTGCTGAAGTATCTGGCAAAGCTCATCTTTCTCTTTAGCAGAGCTGGAGTCAGATGGATTTTTATAACCTCCTTAAAGCACTCTTGCAGCGTGTTTTATTGAGAAATCTCAAGTTCAGCAGATATGTTTACTGCATGCCAGGTAATGAAGAACAAAGCCATTCAGGACTTGCAGATTAAAACCAAAATTCTGTATTTGGAACTTTAGTAAGAACCAACACAGATCTGCACAGAGCAGTGGCACAGTTAACTTAAGATGCAGAAGTTTACTTCATAAAGAAGTTGTGGAACTGTGCACTGGATACAGCTTCTCAGCAGGCCCTGGCAGAGCACAGAGCAGCAGCAGCACATTTGTACCTCAGTGGTGATGCTGCTGCACGAAGGAGCAAAGGTCCTCAATTTAACGGCAGATACAGAGAGGAAAGGAAGTATCTAAAGCGAGAACCTCCACACCTCTGCTTACCCTAACAGCATAACAGCAAGACACTGCCTTGCAGAGCTCCTCGGTAATATTTCAACTCACTTGAGCTGGGTTGAAGCCAGCTCGCTGTCCTTAAAATGTGCCTGAGTCCCTGTAGAACTTCATATATTACCCAGAGCAGGAGACATTGTGGATACCCATGGATAAAAACTTAAACTGATCCCTGGGTCAAAAAAGCAATTGTCTGCAATTCCTTTTGGGTGATCACAAGACAAATAGGAACACAATCCAGCAGTATTTCACAACCAGTTCTTTTCAGAGGCTGATTAAAGAAGTAAACATTTATGCTGCTTTTGTTTATTATGACAAGATCATAAATTCACAGTTGTAGTTTCTAACTCAGAATTAGGCTCACAGAATCATAGAATGCCTTACCTTGGAAGGGACCTTTAAAGGTCATCTAGTCCAACCTCCCTGCAATAAGCAGGTACCATCTTCAACTGGATCAGGCTGCTCAGAGCCCCACCCAACCTCATCTTGAATGTTTCCAGGGACTGGGACATCTACCACCTCTCTGGGTACCCTGTGCCAGTGTTTCACAACCCTCACTGTAAAATAATGTCTTCCTTGTATCTAGTCTAAATCTTCCTTCTTTTAGTTTAAAACTTTCACCCTTTGTCGTGTCACAACAGGCCCTGCTAAAAAGACTGTCCCCATCTTTCTGATAGGTACTGGAAGGTTGCAATAAGGTCTCCCCAGAGCCTTCTCTTCTCCAGGCTGAACAATCCCATTCTCTCAGCCTTTCTTCGTAGGAGAGGTGTTCCAGCCCTCTGATCACCTTTGTTGACCTCCTCTGGACAGGCTCCAACGGGTCCATGTCTTTCCTGTGCTGATGACTCCAGAGCTGGACACAGTACTCCAGGTGAGGTCTCACCAGAGCAGAGGGGCAGAATCACCTCTCTTGACCTGCTGCACGTGCTTCTTTTGATGCAGCCCAGGATACACTTGGTGAATAAAGAGAATTATTAACCTCCATAAATGTGAGGGAAGAAAAAGTGAGCTGTCCCCTCACAAGACTCTTCTTTTCTCCTCAAGAAAGTGGATTTAGAGAGTTAGCAGTATAGTCTTCAAATCCAAAAGCACTACGAGCTGGTTCCTGGCTGTCCTGGAGAGTAAACACAGGGCTCAAACTCTGTCAATAACCTCAGGCAACAAATTCCTCTGAGCTGGTGGAAATAAAGGATGGAGGTTAATTCACATTCTGGCTGCAGCCTGGACTTCAGTCATTTTATCTCTTAAGTAGTGCAAAACTGTGTTAGCCCACGGACAGGGCTCCAAGGTGAACCCTGCAACAGAGGCAGAGCTACTGCTACAGAAGAGAGATTTAACATTTAACTGCTTTACCAGTTGTCTGATTCCACTGATAGCACACTCTCTACCTTGACTTTTCTTTCCCTCCCCACTGCCATGCCACAGACAGGAATCTGGTCAAGATGGAGAGGTACCACATGAATATTTCAGACAGTAACCAGCCTGCCAGCTGCTTTGAAGTGTTTCAGTGCACACGGCAGGGTAGAGACTACAGTGCAACTGAAGGAATCTTCATTGGTTTCTCACATTGCTGTGGTATTTGATCATTAAAAAACCCCTCTCTACATACACACAAACCAGTCAGTTTGCGAGAAGACCTAACAAAACTTCAGTGATATCTTTGTAGCTCATCTAAGAAAGGTCACATAATAAATATTGCCTTTTATTACCTTCTGTTTTCACTGGATGTTCCAGACTTGTGTTATGGAAGAGGATAAATAGAAGCGTCCCACATCACCTCTCTTCACGATTCACTGATACTTCTATTAGATCCTTCTTATTTCATAGTACTACAGAATAATCTAAACTGGAAGGATTTTGTAAGTGGCCAGTCCAACCTCCTGCTCAAAGTGGGGGAACCCTGCTGTGCCTTGACCTGTCAACTTTTGAGTCTCTCCAAGGATGGACTCCCAAACTCTCCGGACACTTTTTTCAGTAGTTAACCACCATCATCACTATTGTGGGTTTCTTCTTCCTTACATCTAGTCAGAATCTCCCTTGCTGCTATTTGCAGCTGTTGACTTTTACCCTTTCATTGTGAGCTTCTGGGAAAAGTCCACCTCATCTTCTCCACAACTGCTTATTAAGTAGTTTATTTACCAGAAAACATGGGGATCAGGTTCCCTAAAAGGGCTCACTTCACTTTTCCTGTTTCAAATGCATTTTAAAAACACCAGTACAAGATATCAGTTGCTCTGACCAGCCTTTGTTTTGCTGAAGTGCTAAGGTACCCTAGTAGGAAAGAATGGTTTGACTTTTGCTTTCTTAAACTACTCTTTCATGTCACTTTACCACTGGTATATCTCTGCCCAGCCTTGCTCCCCACCATGCCAGCTCAATGACCCCTCTCCCCAGGCAGGCTCTAGCCCTGGCTTGCTGCCTCACCTGCTTTGGTGATGGCAGCCACCCTGGGGATCACCCATCTTCTTCTGGCATGCCATGGGGCTGCGCGCTTCCTCCAGCTGCTGCTCCTGACACACCCAATACTTAACTTGCAGTATCTTTCACCTAAAGAGAGTATGGCTGGCATAAAGGTGCCACTAGTATTTTTTGACTAAAGAAATTGTTGGATTCCCTGCAAAGGTTTTTATTAATGTAGCTGGTTCCCAGTTTATGGCCAGTCCAAAAGATCTCTTGCTTTTGATGACATACTATCCTCCTTAAGAGGCTTTGATTTAAGAGAATAATCAGAGTAATTTCCCCCCATAAAACCTACCAGATGTTATCTAAAAAAGCGAATTCCCACATGGACTAACAGAAATAAGGCTCACTACACTGCCAGGCTTACCTTTTTGTTGCAATGGCAGCCACCTCTTCTGTCTCTCCCTGCCCTAGCCATCAACTTCTGGATTGGGTAAGACTAGGGGAGACTGGGAAAACCCAAATAATGGATGTTCTCACTTATCATGCACTCTTACAGGAAGATCTCTGAACCGGAGCGGCACAAGGACTGAAGTGACCAGACAGGTCCTTCCTGCAGTCAGATCTACTGGCCAGTTCAGGTCGGGTTTGCACTTTGAGCTGGGTGGCTGTGATCTTGTTCCAGAACACAGTACCACCCACAGCCCAAGCACTGATCCTCTTCACTCACCAGCTTTGCTCACACCCCCTTAGTTAAATGCCCTGCTAACGGTGAGGAACTCCACAAGGACATCACTCTACTCGGCAAAAGAAGTTCTGGATTACAAAAACCCCTAGAAAATTTATGGAAAACCATCTGTTGAGTGCTACTAACTACAAGGACACAAGAGGCCACATGTTTTCAGAAGACTGTTCTTGCCTCACGAAATGCTGCTGTTGCTCTAGCTCGAAGTGATTTATTTTTCAACAGTGCCGGAGTGTCTCTGGTCTCAACTACCGTGTGGGCACATGACAGACATCAGCCCAGATCATTTTAGGATTGTTTGTAATTACCAGCTGACAAGCACTACCACAGAAGTCAGTATTTATGCTGCCAATACTACTTCCACCAAATATAAACTCTTTCAGGACACAGCCTCCATAACAAGATCACCTCCAAATTATTTCAAGATGTTTAGCAGCAGATGGACCATAGACTTGTATCCTAAATTAAAACTATCACACCAGGAGTGCTGGGGGCAGGAGGGTGAAGAAAAGCTCATTACTGAGTATGAAAAGTCATGAACATCAAGTACATTAAAGCAACTTTATTCTGCATAAAGATTTTTCAGGCTTCTTCCCACACAGTGAGATTTCTTCTCTTCCAAGAGTTTACTTTAAGGAAGTAAAAGTGATTGACATACAGAACCAAATTACACTTTTAGATCAAAACCATCCATGTCTTGACATCTATCCAAAGACTCACTAGTCTCACCAGAATTTATCTGCAAAGACTATGCTAGTTAGACTAACATGTGGCACTTAAATTTTTCATCTATATTTACCAGGTTGTTTTCTCAATTTTCAACTGGAAAAACACAGACATTTCCACAGCACCTCTGCCAAGCTTGTGGTAAAATTCTCTTTTCAGACAGCTCTTACATTTCCTTCCTTTCCCATATTTCGAAAGCCAAAACATTTTTTAGGTCGGGCTTTTTCCTCCCTTTTAGTCAAACTGATTTTAGAGGATCATGAATCATCAACTAACACTGCAACTCTTTCCTCCTGTCATCTTAAGAAAGAGGAAGTCAAACTGAAAAATGTATAAATCAAGGATCTTCTCCCCTCTGCTTTTCCTTCTTTTCTTGTATCTGCTAGAAAAGCTCAGTCCGTATTTACACCCATGACTACAGCCTGAAGAAATCAGGAAAGAATTAATCACATCCAATTTATGCCACATATTAAAGACAAGAGATACAAATCTAAGCAAAGCCCAGGAGAGCTAAGGTGCTAACTCAGACACTGATATGCCAAAACTGAACTCTTGGAAGCATTCCTTGGCAATCAAATCTTATAAAAAAAGCAAACAAACTTTTATGTATATCTTGAATTTCGCTCCCCTTCCCCCAGACTAATTATCAGAATCTAGCTAGGAGAGATTTCCTGAGGTACTGCAAACTGTATCAGGGTTATGTCTGAGCAGTTACATTTCCATTTACTCTAGCCTTTTTTGCCTAGGGAATCTTGCAAGATTAAAGGTATTAATAATAACGTGGGACAGTGGTGAATCCAGAGAATAACTCTGCTTTTGAGTTGTTCCCCGAATTTGCTGTAGAGCCTACAGATATGCTACACACTAAAGAGGCATTGGATACAGAGACCAGATCACCATCTAAAGCTATGGAGGCAAACCTGCCAACATCAGCTGAGAGTCTAGTCTACTTACACTACTTATAACAGGGTTAGGAAAAACAGTGATTTGTTAGAATAATTTAGAAGACAGTTTTAAAATGTCTTTCTAGAGGCTTCCAACTTTTCAAGTCCCTAAAGATCAACCATAAATGTTCTGCAAATTACCGCAGCAGTACCACTGGATTGCCTCCATAACCAACTAATGTCACCATGGCCACTGAGAAGTCAAATTCCCAAGTACTTGTCTTATTCAGTTTAAATACAAAAATCTTCCATGAGATCACCATTTCCTCCCAACACATATGTCTGTATTGAAATGGCAACTGATCTTAACATCAAGTCAGCCTACAATCAGCTGTACAGTGTTAGACCACATATTCACCTTCCTGACACGGCAGGCAGCAGTGAACATGTGCAGAAGGAGAAAAGGAGAAAAGGATGGAGCACATAGAAAAGTGCTCCCGAGACCACTCTCCAGAAACCTGCTGCTTGGGAACTTCCCAAGCCAGAAGCTGTGTCCTTGTATTTAGTAGCCCTCAACAAACTTTTTCCATAAATTTTGCAGTAGCTTTTGCAATCCACAACTTTTTTGCAGAGTTTAGTGATGTCCTTCTGGAGTTCCTCGCCATTGGTAGGGCATTTAACTAAGCAAAACAGCTCCATATAACCTGCAGACTTGAAGATTTCACTGTTTACTTCCTCGTTGGGGTCACTGTCAGCAATCAATGCTTTCACTGTTTGCATCTAGGAAGTCATCTGTCTACCATTTCCATAAACATAGTGTTTATTCATTCAAATCCTAATGCATGAATATTTGCCCAGAAGCTTGGCCCAACGCTGTCTTCTCTACTGAAAGGCGAGATGGCCTATGGAATCTCATGGCAGTAAATGCTCGCTGAAATTACAGCAGACTAAAACTGTGAAGATTCAGTAACTCCAACGTTAGCAAACATCATTTAAAAGGCTGTGAAAATCTGAGATTACTTCTGATAAAAATTTTGCTGTTAGGTTTGTTGTAGAGACACTTTGTCCCATTTGATAATCTTCTTTTTCACTACATTCATTAGTAACATAAGTTAAAATAAAAACAAACGAACGCCACTTATTTCACAGAAGCTATTTACTTGCCAAGGTTTCTCTCTTAAATACATGCAAAGAAATAGCTTAGAAAAGGAACTATTAAAACCAAGCAAATAAAAGAGTTAATTTGTTTCAGCAACGTGAATACTGAATTAGATTCAGCATATGAATCTATTACCTAATTCCTTGGCATATTGTATATGTAAGTGTAACAGTGTTAGAAAACTTTACCTCAGGATTTTCTGGAGAGAAAAGAGTGGGTTTTCAAGGTAAAGTTACTGTAAAGTTGCCCCACAACAGAGGCTGTGTATGTCAGCTAAAAATTTGCTGCAACTGCATTCAATTAAAATTTGAATGAATGATCACATGAAGAAAAAAAACTTTCTGTCTATTTGGTATGCGTGGAATTCAAAAAATGCAAAGAAGACTCCTCATTAAATAAACTGAGTTACCATGGGATATGGTAGAAGACATTCTTGAGGATCAGAGAATAAATGAAATATCCTAATGATGGAGCTTAACAGCAGGATCCTGCAAGAATCTCAAGAAGAGGTCTAAATAGCAAGATGACAATATATGCTAATGTTAGTGAATTATTGTATACAGTTACAAGGGATCTCAGAGGAATGATGGAACAATAAAGTGAAAGATGGCACATTGATAAATGCAGAATATACACACTGGGAAAAACAATCCTAACCATACACACATAATGATGGGCTTTAAAATGGTGATTAAACTCAAAAACAAATGTTGGAATCACCGCAAAAAGATTTTTTTGAAATCAGCAGCTTAATACCCTAAGGGCAGTTAAAAAGACAACTGGAACACAAGAACAATAAAGAAAAGGAAGAGAAGCAGAAAAAAATAGAACTATGCCAGAGTCTCAGTCTGCAGCATGCTTTTACCCTCCACCCTGAAATTCTAGTTCTCTCTCCACAAAAACAAACAAAAAGATAAAAGAGAACTTGAGAAAAAATACACAGTAAAGAGAAGGTAAAATAAATACAGTTGTTCACTATTTCTTAGCACGTAAGACTTGGAGGGCACAGGAAAAAGTTACCAGACAAGCAAAAAAACCCACCACTTCCTGCAGCATACACTCCTTAGATTGCGGTGCTACCTCCACAGGAGGATGATTATCAAGGTGAAAAATACATGTTTGCTCAAAAGAGGGCTAGCAAAAGAGGTACTAGGTCCACCAGCACTAATTTAATACGATTAGCAAGTTTCTAAGCAGTAATTTGGATTGCTCGATGCTGCGAGAGCTCATCAGGCTCATTCTACACCAGCCCTTCTTGCACGCTGTCCCGAACTACCATCTGCAGGGGAGTGTGGCATAGGCAGGCGAGGACCGACAAGCTCTGTGCTGACCCTGCACAGCCACTCATATTCTTTAAAACAGAAGAGGAAGGAAGAGATTATGAGGTTATAACTCCCCCTTTTCTTCACTGTATTAATAGTTCATTATTGTTTTAGAAGACATGGCAACAGGCAGGGAGAAGCACGAACTATATAGCTTCTTAGAAAGCCATTAGCTAATAAACCTACATCAATTGAAAAAAATTGCTGGTGAGGAAGACAAAACATGGCACATTAACTATGAGCTGTTATCTTCCCTTTCCTCCTCTTGTTGGCAGATGAAAACAGTGTCCATTAACCCGGCAAATTTCCTCTTACCAATAAAAGGTATTAAAAGCTGAAAGAATTATCAAAGCAATAAACCCCCCAATCTTCTAGCCTATTTGGTATGCATGGATTGCAAAAAAAATGCCAGCAGGACCTCTCCTTAAAGTGAGTTACCGCAGGATACGGCAGGACACACTCTGGACGATCAGAAACTGGAATAGCCAAAGACAGAAACCACCCATCACTGCTTTAAAACATAAATAACTATTACATATCTATTTCTGTTAGAACTAGGCAGCTCCTAAACACCATTTTTTGTTTATTGCTCAGTCTGACAGAAAATATAGAAGAGCCAAGTCCTGGTTATCAGACCAGCTAACTTCTAGTGAGCTCTCCATGAAGGAGAAACACATACACAGAGGTTGCTCAACATTAGAACTCTTTTCATAAAGAAGGTGGTGATTTTAGGAAAATACAACAGGAAAAGGACAACTGGCAATCACTAATTAATACAGAAATAATTTAAGGGTAAGATGCAGCATGAAATAAGGACATTAAGACTGGGAAGCAAAGTGTCATAAAGGAAGATCCTCCAAAGGGCATCAGCAGGAATAAATAATACATTATCCACAGGACTGAAAGTTTTCTGTCATTGTGCTTACTTAAAAGATATGAAGGAAAACGGTAGTATAAACTTCAAAGCCATTTAGAGGTCATCCAAACCATCCCAATACAAGAGAGGAACCAGTCGGCGTTATCAGCCAGAAGGCCTGTGCTTGGAGAAAACAGCAGAACACAAAGCTCCACTCCTTAGAAGCTTTTCAGGTTCTGGCATTTTTTTTCCCCATTGTGAAGTGGAATGAGAATAAAATCTTTTAAACACCAGAAAAAAACAGAACTGTGTAATGTCTGAAAAGAGGAAATTAATTCTACAGCAGTTTTCGAAGCAATAAATAAGAATGCTAAATTTCATTTAGTCAAAAGCCTTCTAAATAGCCTTATGCGCAAGAATTTGTGGTAATGTTATTAGTGTCACTGTTGATATAAAACAGCATACATATGGCTACATACGCTTTTCCTCTAGAAGCATGAGTTAGCATGATTCCAGAAATAAAAGAAGAACCACAGAGTGGAAAAATACCTAGTTCCGTTACTGAAATTTCATTCCATCACCTCCAATACAAAAGCAACATTTTAACAAACACGCCAAACAGAGCTCTGCATTAACTGGTCAGTTAACTCATTAGTGCCCAGCAAAGTCAAAAGTCTTAATATACTGCATGCAATTAAGTTGCTTATTAGCAACAATAACATGTTGCAGATCAGCAAATATGTTACTATGTTGCAAGCAAAAATAAAAGATGTAAAAAAAAAAAAAATCTATATAGCAATAGCAGCATTCATAAGTAATGCAAGGTACTCTTGACTATTATCACAACCACCAAACAGCAAACAGTTTATCTTAATATGTGACCCACTTAATATGTGGGTCGGCTCACCACAGCATGTTCTAAACCAGGGGTCCTCAAACTACGGCCCGCGGGCCGGATACGGCATTCTTTTTCCTGTTTTTTGTGCACTACTACAAACAAAATATGTGCAGTGTGCATAGGAATTCGTTCATTTTTTTCCAAACTATAGTCTGGCCCCCGACAGTGTCTGAGGGACAGTGAACCGGCCCCCTGTTTAAAAAGTTTGAGGACCCCTGTTCCAAACTCTAACATGAAATCACAGTCTCAGTGGAGTGGCCATCAGGACTGTAGGGCAATCAAGCTCATTATCAATGTTTAAGGTGTACAAGGATGCACACACTTAATGAAATTTGGCTTGCTTAATTATTTTGAAGACTTTCAGTAGTTCTGAATACTCTCAGAAGATACATTACAACTTAAACTGTTCTAGCAAAAAAAACTAGCCTAGCTCTTCCACTGTAATACCCGGAGCTCCCTTTTTTTTTTTCATTTTTATCAAAATTAAGCTTTAGAGTAGGCTTTGGGAAGCAATGACAAACATTTAGCACTGTAAAGTATCAAAAAAACCCCAAACCGCTCTATGCATTAAATACAGTCCTCTGTATTTGTCTTCCCAGAATGAAATTTATAATTTGAGAAGACACACAACCCAATGATACTCTCAGCATACCATCATTTCCAGGCTTAATGCTACCTCCCCCCTATCCTGGAGACAATCCCAAGGCAAGCAACAGGACCTCAGTCTGGATGAATGCCTCGAGACTCAGGGAAGGCAGAGTCCACCTGCTGCAAAAGACACCAGTGGAACCAAACACGCTGGGACTCTGGGGCTGCCTGATTCAGTTCTGCAGTATGGGGTGCTGGATGACACGTGCCATGGGTCTCTCCATAATGGAGAGCTAGACTAGTGCTTAATTATGGTCTAACCATTGGGAAAAAAAAAAGTTACATTTCAAGATCACTAGGGAAAAAGATCCGCTTTGGTTGTACCCTGTAGAACAAAACCAGCTTCTTTTCGAACGCAGTGCCAGCCCCAGGCTCGCTGTGTTACATATACTCTAAGAAACGAGTCCCAAAGAAACTGAAACTCATCAGAACTAAGAGTTGTGGGAATGTTGCGAAAGTATTTTTTTCTAATTGCCATTTATTTAACAGGATGCCCGTGACCAAGATGCAATCATTGAAATGTTACAATAAAATCAGAAGGCAGCAAGTCTACTGCAGCCATCACTTTCCTGTCAAGTAACATGCTGCAGTGAACAGCTCTATCAACTGCTGCGGCAGACTAAAAACTCTGATGATAATGTAAAAAATGTTTTCAATGTTGTATTTAAGTATCTCTCATGTGCCTCCTTTTTCTAGTAGTAGTGTCCTGGGAGCAGCCAAGTAAAATTCCCTCCTGTTTGGCCCACAGACCATTAACAAATGACAATTCTAGGTTTATTTTAATATTAAACTGCTTCAAAGCTCAGTGCTGGTGCAGCTGAGGAAGATGCTACCTGAAAACCTAGATCCTCCTCCATGGCACACATGGTGTCAATTTCACACACCTCCTACTCATTTTCAGCTCATGGTGACTTCACTTCAAACACAGGTTTTTGATTCTAAATAAATGAGCAGCATCTGGTCCTCTGGCAGCTTTTTCTACTAGAAATTCATACCTTTAGCTTTAGAAATGCTCTCAGTGTTGCTGAACACATAAATAATAGATTTGGGCTTAGTTGGTATAATGAAAAGGATTCGATTATACTTTTCGGTTTGGAAATTTTTGTGCTTTAAAATGACTATATAATAGTGTTTCAACACTGTCTGTGCCTTCAAATTGGCATGGTGACCTTCATCCCATGCATTCCAATACTTTGGAAAGATACCAAGGCAAAAGCACAAAGCAAAATGCCATCCTCAAACTATTAGCTTAAGATATTGCACTTTTCATACAGACATGGAAAGCCATGTTAATTAAGCCATGCCACTCACACGATACTACTTCCCATCCATTTTCCTCTCGCATATCACTAAGCTTCTTCTCACTGTCCTCATCACATAGAATATAAATTATACACGTCCATTCTTTTAAAATCTTTTTCTTACACCAGCTTGGCTGACAATTCAACTCAGCTTTCCAGCTAATTTCACAAGACAGCATATGTTTCTTTGGGACTGAACCTGGCTGTCTCTGAGCTGGATGGCTTATCTTCTATCCACTTGAGGGGGGGAGGAATAACAGATCTTTTTTAGTTCCTTCACATAGGCACAGAGTACTTCAGCAACAGAAAAGAGCTATCCACATAATGTCATAACCAGCACTTCCATTGATGGATTTATCAACTTACTGCTTCAATCATCAAGAAATACTGGAAGCATGAAACAGTCTTTCAGAAGATTCACATCTTCCTATATGAGAATGCTCCATTCATAATCTTGTCTACCTTTTTCTCCATTCTCTACATTCACAGATATTTTCACTTCTTAAATGGAGCTATTTGCAGCCTCTTTTCTTGCCTTACAGTAGTTCTGCATTTAGAAACCAGTATTACATATTCTGTTCTCTGTACTTACCAGTTAAATCTATAACTGCATACGCATTTGATAAGGTTCAACACAGGCCATAGTAATTACTTTGTTACTTCTCCAAGTAAATGGTCATCTGCAAAGGGTATTGTCCTGAAAATCACACGAAGATTGCTAAGACTGGGTTTTGGTTTTACAATTAAACAAATTATGCATATATATACTTCAGTAGACTTGAGCATCTGCTAATTGTAAGAACTGTGCAAAAGATTAAGATACAAAGATGAATAATAAGGTGGGAAAATGCATTGAAGACACCATCACTTACGTGAAGGAGAAGACGGTGACACTATTAAGAAGCTATTTCCTTAACTGTGAAGTGAATTTCAGTCCAAAATAAAGATAAGAAGGAGGAAAGAAAGAAAAAAAAAATCTCTAAGCACAGAATCTTTTTTTGAAAATAAAGATATTTTGGAAGAGGCAGAAAGCTATTTCCCTCACTGCGCTATGTTCTGTATTCTGCTTAATAATACAAAATTAGTGTTACACATTTTTTACAGTTCTTTTGCCAGTAGAATTTCCATTTAACCTCTGCAATATTTAACCAAGTAAAGAAAAAGTTACAGTCACACCAAACTCCAGTATGACAATGAGATAATGCCCAGAGTTTGCTGCAGTCTGTATCTTTCCCAAAAAACAGTGTTCACAGCCAGGCTGCTTTTTCACTGCATCCTCTAAGGCCAACTGCCTCCAAAGCTCTGGATTTGAACAATGAGAGCTCAAAGGCCAAACATGTGAATAAAAACCCTCAAGAGTCATATCCATTGTATCCACACATTTAATCAACTTTCAGTTTTGATATGGTCAAGCATAAAATGGCAATACACATTCCTTGAACATAATCTTCGTGTAAAGCCGCGTCAGCTCACAGAGGTAACAGAATCAGACCCCAAAAAGAGGGGGAAAAAAAAAAAAGGTGGTTTGAAAAGTGGTGGAAGAAATGTGAGTTCTGTAAAAGAGGAGGATCTGGATGTTGATGGATGCTTGTGTATAGTACCAGTTGACTCCTTCGGAGCCGTCTTCACTGACGATAGCCCAAGGGACCTTGTAAGCCAACAATTCAGTGGCCCTGCTGCCATAAAAGGAAACTTAAGTCAATCCTCTACACACCAAAGTTGCACATTTCCTCTCCAAAAACTTAAACAGAAGACATAGCTGCCTATCACTCCCAACCTGTCTCTTTCTTTTAACCTTAAATATTCACCATGCCAAGTCAGTGCCTGCTTGCTTTCCCGTTACTATAGATGCATTAACACAGGTAGAGGCCTTTTTTCAGTTTTATGTTGGCAAACTGCACAGGAGAGAGACTCATGGGCTATTCGCTCTGAGCATTTATGGAAGTGCAAGCTACCTGTTCATGGGGGCTTGCTTTCCATGTTTAACAAGATGTAAAGTATCTTTTTTTTTTTTTTGCTTAGAACTCTCATGATAGCCCTCTGCCAAACAGCTGTTGACTCTACAACAGACAACATCAGAACTAACTGGACTGAAACATCTTCATCCCTGGTGGAAACTACGTACCACAGCAGTTGTGTGCGAGTGAGCTAAACACCAGACGTCACTTCCCAGGTCTCTCCAGGTAAGTTTAAGATACCATTTACATATGCATACTGAGAAACCCCTCTACTGCATTCATATTCAGTAATTAAATCACTGTAATTACCCACTCTGTTTCAGAAATATAACAAAAGAGAAGGAAAGAGTCTTTAGACATGAAAGCCTTTGCAGTTCACCTCATTGGTTAAAAGACAAAATGAGCCAGATATTTGCTTAATTTCTATTTTTTTTTTAAATCCAGATGCTGATATATAATCATAGTTTCTTCTTCTTGAGGCCCCAGAGTGACAATTAATGAAGCTCTTGTGCAAAACTGAACAAGTAGCTCTCACTTTATCTGTCTTTCAGGAGTATTTATTACAGCTAGAATCAGATGCTGGCACAGGAGCACACACGATATTGCAAAGCAGTTAAACACGCATCAGCGGGCTTCTAATAGAGCCCAGGACTATAAGTAGCTTACTTATTCCAAAGATTTTCTGTGACAACATACAGTCCTGAATAATGATGGGTTTTGCTTGTAACCCAGCTTCTAATTGTACGCTTCACCTTTGTCTAGTATCACAATAAAAACCTTCCGGCAGCAGTCATTATGACTGCCAATCAATAAAAACCACAACCATAGCCAAAAACCAAATCAACACCAGTCTTAAGCCATTACAGAAACACAAGAAAACCAATAACAGATCAGACGAGAAGTTCATCCAGCCAGTATTCTATCTCCAACCAGGCTGATGAAAATCACTCTTGTCTTGAAGAACATGTGGACCAAGGACCACACCTCACGCAGTGGTGCCAGTGGCTTTGGATGCCACACACTTTTTAGTTCACTAAACCAAATGATGCAACCTCACCCTTCCTTCATTGAGTCTTCTCCATATAATCATACCCAGCCATTCTTCTTTAACTATATTTATACTAGACATATACAATTCTTTCCATTACCACTCACAGCTGAGAACTGCCTTTAGGAAAAGTTTAAATTTGTATGAAATCATCTTACCACATACTGCTTTAAGGGATCACAAATCACCTTTATGACCTTTCATGAAATGATAGGTTGTCGTAATTTTATTTTAGGAAACAGAACTGAACAAAATAATTTGCAGAGTAAATTACAGTACCTGTATTGCAAGTTGCCAAACAACTGAGACAAAGAAATGTGAAAGAAGATACACCTGGTGAGTGTTACTTTAAAGTCATCTTACCACAGCACAGTTAGCTCCTTCAGGGGTGTTTCCGTCTATCAACTTGCTTTACATTAAGGTAAGAAACACTGACCCAACGTCTTTTCTGCAAGCACACTGCAAAAACAATGCCAGCTGTCTCCACAGCCACAAATTCTTCTATGAACTCTAGCTGAAAGCTTTCTTGCTGAGCAGCTGCTCAGATCGGTGCCATCGTGGGGAGGATGTGTGCTCTCGGAGCTCCCAAGGAACTCTGGGAGAGCTCAGTATCTTCTGCCTAGATTTACTGCCAATTCCACTAATCTGTCCTCAACTAAGCCTGCAATGAGATCAAAATAATCACTCAATTATCCTTGCCTGCCTCTTCACACACAAATCACTCTTCTCTGTTTTATTACTTTCTCTCACATCGTTGTCAGCTGCCCATGTCATCTGATACACAATTGCTTCTTTTGACTTTGAGTGCAACAGGGAGCAGAGATTGCATCATACCAATGATACTACCTTAAAATGGCAAAGACTAAAAACACAGGAGTAGAAAGTTAAAAACACAGATGTCTCTGCATCTGCTGAGCAGATAGACATAAAATAGACATAAAATACCAGCCAGCAAAGATCAAAAAGTACATATATATTGGTGCTAGAATAAGCAGAACAGAATGGCAGTAGCCTCCTCTTCCCCTCCGGTTAAACCTGTCCCCATCTCAAGATAAACCTCCCTCCAAAGGCATCAGAAATCCCAGTGTTTTAGAACGGCCCCGTGAGTCACCTGGAGCAGACACACAAACACCAGGGGACTGCACCTTCCAGCACAACAGCAGCTGACATGCTGCAAATGTAATTTGGTTTTGACAAACAACTTTAGGTACTATGGCCTGTGGAGTTTGATTATTCTGTCTATGGCTAAATAACTTCTTGCTCACATCTATAGCTTGTGTAGCCACCGGAGCTGTACATGTATTCCCACAGAAGCCTACAACAGGTACGTTAAACCCTTTCTCTCACAGACACAAAGGCTTCCCAGTATTACCAGGAAAACAACTTCTCTCAGACTTGTAAACCAACTTACAGTTTTGTTTTATAATTCATGCTGGTTCCCATCTAACTATTCTCCTTATGTTCCTCCTGCTGCTTTCCTTCTCAAGAGGATTAAATCAAAGAAATAAAAAGTCCAGACAATTTCTTTTTGTATTAATACACAGGCTTGAGAATAACTGTATGCTCAAGTGCCTAATACAGACCAATAATGTATCCTCTAAAAGAAAATCAAAGCAAAGAGCACACTCCAAGTGCATATTCTGATAATAAATTGATCATGTGGCCAAGAGTACTGGATTTTATGAGATACAACAGCTAGCTATTCCCTAGTTAGGAATAAAGCAGCTCTAGAGGTCATTCTCCTCTGCCAAAGCATATAAATTGCTCATGGACCTGCTTTACAATATTAATATACAGCACGTATTTGTTAGCATCTTAAGATCAGGAGTGTGCTCCCCCTCCTGATCGTTCTGTTTGCCATGCTTTGTTTTGCACTATGGACTGATCTCACGGCACCTGACCGGGACTCCCTGAAGATGACACTAACCTGGAGTCCAAGGAGACACCTAGCACATGCCAGCTAGGACTGGCCCTTCACTCCAGAAGATCAGACTAAGTAGTCTCCAAACCACAGGCAGTATAAACATGAAGTCACAGAATCACA
>VZZY01016929.1:0-75694 GCA_013400335.1 Eurystomus gularis
TTTGACACTGTCCCACAAAACATTCTTGAAGAGAAGCTCAAGAAGTGTAGGTTAGATGGGTGGACTGTGAGATGGATCAGGACCTGGCTAAACAATAGAGCCCAGAGGGTTGTGATCAGTGGCACAGAGTCCAGCTGGAGGCCTGTAGTTCGCGGTGTTCCCCAGGGGTTAGTGGTGGGTCCAGTCTTGTTCAACATCTTAATTTTAAATCTTGATGAAGGGATGGGGTGTACCCTCAGCAAGTTTGCTGATGATAGGAAACTGGGAGGAGTGGCTGACACACCAGAAGGCTGTGCTGCCATTCAGCGAGATCTGGACAGACTGGAGAGTTGGGCAGAGGAGAACCTCATGAAGTTCGTCAAGGGCAAGTGTAAGGTCCTGCACCTGGAGAGGAATAACCCAATCCACCAGTGCAGGTTAGGGGTAAACATGCTGGAAAGCACCTCTGTGGAGAAGGACCTTGGGGTCCTGGTGGACCACAAGTTAACTGTGAGCCAGCAGTGTGCCCTTGTGGTGAAGAAGGCCAATGGTATTCTGGGCTGCATTAAGAAGGGCATGACCAGCAGGTCAAGGGAGGTTCTCCTCCTCCTCTATTCTGCCCTGGTAAGGCCACATATGGAATACTGTGTCCAGTTCTGGGCTTCCCAGTTCAAGGGAGACAGGGAACTACTGGAGAGAGTCCAACAGAAGGCTACAAAGGTGATTAGGGGACAGGAACAGCTGTTCCACTACGAAAGGCTGGGAGCCCTGGGGCTGTTCTGCCTGGAGAAGAGAAGGCTGAGAGGGGATCTGACCAGTGTTTATAAATATCTGAAGGGTGGGTGTCGGGAAGATGGACCAATCAGTCTCTTTTCAGTGGTGCCTAGTGCTAGGACAAGGGGAAATGGGCACAAACTGAAACACAGGAAGTTTCACCTCAACGTGAACAGAAACTTATTCACTGTGAGGGTGATGGAGCACAGGAACAGGCTGCCCAGAGAGATTGTGGAGTCTCCTTCTCTGGAGACTTTCAAGACCAGTCTGGACACGTTCCTGTGTGACCTTGCCTAGATGAACCTGCTTTGTCAGGGGGGTTGGACTAGATGATCTGTAGAGGTCACTTCCAACCCCTACCATTCTGTGATTCTGTGATTCAAGGAATTCCAGCTCATGATCTGGGATCTTCAAGCTTGACAGTGCTGTGTCCCTGTATAGACAGGCAGGTCTTCACAGACCCTTGCTGGAGCTGCCTGTGAGACCATCATGGCTAAGTGCAAAGACAGACTTAGGAGTGAAAGGTCTGGGAGCAGGGTGAGGATTGAGCATCTGGCTTTGTCTACAGCCCTGAAAGTTCTCCAGACCAGACGCTGCATCAAGGCTGTGATTTGTGGTGGTGTAAAGGGAGGGATTTGGAAAGTGCGTTTAGATTTAAAGTTTGAAGTTCCAGAGTCACCCTGATGTCTCAGCAAGTCCCCTCTGTGAGGCGAAGGCATAAGCACTGCAAGTTCTGCTGAAGAGCAAACAGCTCCCTGTTATGCACCAAGCAGATCTGCCAGCAGGGCAGGCTGCTAAAAGCCTGCTCCATGCTTTGTGTGCAGGGTTAACAGGACCAGAATGAATGTATAAATTCAACACAGCAGTTAGGTGTTACCAGTGCTTTGTGCAGTGCCAGAAGTGGTGGTGCTGAGACTGGCTTCATTCCAGGTGTCACTTTCTCCCTCCTTCTGCACCTTTGTTTAAACAGGTGCTTTCTCTTCTCTTTATTCAATTTCCTTGGCAGTCCAGGAACAATGCAGAGCCCAACTCTGCAGAACAGGATTTTTGCCAGAGTACTACTTTCTCTGAATCTTTTTTAAAAACAACTTTGCAGACATACTGCAGCTTTCTTTGCAAATGTCTCCTCTCCCCTTTGCCTTTACCTCTGGCCATGTCTATTCCTGCTGCTATCAAAAGCAGAACTGGACCTAGTCAAGCCTGCACCTGGTATTGGTACTTAGCACCTCCAGCTGGAGCTTGGGTTCTTGCAGAGAGGGAGGGACCCCACTTGTCACTGCCAATGCCACCATGTCCTTATCATCTGTTTTGCAGTGCTAAGCAAAGCACAGACAACAGGTCTGATGAAAGTTCCTTGAGTAGAGGTTTATTGGGAAAGCAACTGCTGTAGTGCTCATACACACGTGTATTCTACCTGCTCCTTACTGACCCCAGGAGGGGTAGTTCATGCATGAGCCAATTATTGCAGGAGAAGTTCACACACAAAAGAACCCCACTCAGGAATGTGTGTACACACACTCTGTGTAAAAATTGCTCATGCTGACATTTATGACTCAATAATCATTGCAAGGTCTATGCTGACTCTCCTGATATCTCTTCAGGGTCCTTCAAAATGCTCTTTCTCAGACTTAAACTGTAGTACCTGTGGTGTTTGGCCACACCAGAGAGCATTTGGAGGGAGGTGGCTGCGTTCCAGGAGGATATAAAGACAGGGAAAACACCACTTGTGTACAAAACACATTGATTTCTGTGTGGCCTAAACTTCTGTCTCTCTGCTTAGAGCAGGAGATGTCAAACATCACACTCATTTCTTTTTTCTTCACAAAATTGAGGGGTTGTGATGATACAACCTGGAGTCTTGGTGGTGTGTGTTCTTCCATCTACCCTGTAATCGGCTGAACTGCTAGAGCACTGAGGACTGCCTGCCTCCAGGGACACAAATCCAGCCTCAGCTCCTTGTGTGCATCTTGCCTGTCTCTGAGCCAAGTGATCAATGGCTCTGAGGGCTGGGGAGAGATCTCAGCACAAGACAATAGCTAGGTACCCTGTGCTCTGCCACAAGTTTCAGTGATTGCAGAGTCCTGCTAAGAGGTGCTCTCTTCCCCAGTGCCTCCTGGCCACCAGCAGCTGGTAAGGGCAGTCACCATGCTGGTAAGGGGAGTTGGATATGAGGCTTAGTCTGATGAATCATGCACACCAAGCCTGAGATTTTGTTTTTGCTGCTCCAACATTTATTTCATTCTGCTTCCTTGCCTGGGAGCTAGATTGGGTTGGTTGCTCAGGATGTTGATTTCCAGTCCATGCTAAATCCAAAGCTTCAGAGGTGTTCATGTGTCCACGCTCACAAAGCAGCTGCTGGAGTCAGTAGGATCCAGGACTCTCAATACCTTTGCCATTGTGAGCCCCTGTGCTGGAATCTGGCTTATGAGGGATCTGGCTGTCCCCTGGAACTGCTGTGGATCTACTGTGAACAAGCAAATGTCAGCTGGGATTGTTCAGCAGGCACTGCCTGTGCTTTTTGAAACCCATGGAAAGAAATGAAAGGCAGTCTAGTGTCAGAGAATGATTCATGTTCTTGCTCCGGTTCCTGTTCACTTGTTTATCCAGGTGCACTCGGACCTTTTTCTAACCATCAGCCCAGCAGCTCTAAGCTGAACACAGCCCAGGACTGGGAAAAAAAGGAGAGAGAGGATTTGTATTTGGCCATTATGTGGGTGTGGTGTAAAAGAAAAAAGCCCCAAACCTTGTTTCCTTCTTATGCATTAGTCTTTCCTAAAGCAAAGGAAAATATTACTAGGCCCTACGTATTTAAGAGCTCAGTTTGGTACTGGAGAATAAATTAGTGATGCATTTTGTTATGAAATGGCCATTACCCTACAAAAGAAGAACTTTCTTACTTTAAGAATAAGCATTTTCAAGAACCAGATTTTCTTTTCAATTATGATAAGATACTCAGATAAAAGTTCAGATAAAAAGTTCAGATAAATAAGCATGTAGAAAGAAGCTCTCAAACTAGATAGTGTGTGTTTGCATCACCTAGGGCCAGAACCACGGTCTCTTGGTAGGCTGTAGGACTCAAGCTATGCAGTTTTTGACCTGCCTGATGGATGTTCAACCCTCATTTCCACCTATGAGTACGTGTGTAAGTTGTCCTTGAACTGGACCACAGAAGACTGTGTGATATAGCTGGAGTGAACTGCAGCTGTTAGCTTTCTTCTTCAAACAGAAATACCTGTACGGCAGAGATAAGGTGAGTACTCCAGGTCTGCCTGCTCCCTGTGCTCTCCCAGCAGGTAAGGCATCACTCTGCAAAGCAGCAGAGCACTATGCTTAAATGCTTCTTTTGTACAAAGCGTGGTCTCCAGTTCAAGACTCAGACAGGCTCAGAAAGCCTGGGGACAGTATGACCACAAAAGTTCACTGTGAGCTCCAGCTAAGTGGACATACTAGATGCCAGCTGGAGGCAAAACAATGGGACTGGGGCTGCAACTGGCACAAGGGGCAGAGTCAGTGCAGTGAACAGGAAACCGGCTTAGCAAAGTAAAAAGCAAATTTGTCTAAATCATGCTGGTTCATCCACAGGGGAGTAGGAGAGCAGAGAGGCTGGAGTCCAAAAAGACTTGGATTGGCTGGGGAACATCCTGAATGGTACAACCCTGTGTCTGCAGCACTATAAACACAGGAATGAGGCAGGAGGAAGGAAACTTTGGGGCTTCTTGTCTGCTTCCTGGGAGAAACAGCAAGAACAGCAAGTGGCCTGGAGACCTTGGAAAGGAGAGAAGCTGAACCCTACCTTCTCTCCTGACCAGCCCTCCAGAGGAATCCACCTCTCTCAGGGGTCTCCCATGAAAATGTGGACTCCCTTCCTACTGTGCTGCTTGCTCTACACCCTGGGGATAGTGGCACAACCGTAAGTGCCATTTAAAAATCTGATGATTGATAGTTGTGATGCTGAGGGAGGGGTGAGGGTAGCAGGGTGAGAGTGTGGGACCCTTCAAGTCATCTTCTGGAAGGGATAAACATGGGGTGGTGTGCAGCACGCCATAAGTTTTGTTATGAACACAGGATCTTCCTGAAGATGAGAACCTCTCTCATGGATATCACTGCAGTATAAGAAGTAGGTGAGGACTGGTGGTGGGAACAAGAAGAGTGAAGGACTGAAGCCTGAGGCAGGCTGAAGGGAAAGGTGTAGGATAAAGTGAAGGGCAAATGAAAAGGGCTGCAGGGCTTGGAACGATTAAGCAAGAACCAATCTGCTGCTAAGGTAGATGAGGAGCTGTCTCAAAGCAAGAAGGGTGAATCCTTTTCTGTCGAGGGGCTGTACTGGGAGCACATGAGAATGGCTTCTTTTGCAGAAGCAGAGATGGTGTCTACTGTATATGTTTCTCTGCACTACTGTAGCAACCTCCAAAACTATGTACACACCAGTATGACCTGAGGTCACCTGAAAGCATTTATCTTGTATTTGAAGTTAACTATATACCTTTCATCACCCCAGTGAGATATTTACGGTCTCATTGTGAATCTGTCCCTCTCATTCCAGCAGAGCAGCACCTCCTGCCCCCAGAGAGGTGGTAAACCCTCCTGCTTCCTCAGACCATAGAGTACTGCTGGCAAGAGCATGTGAGACTATGCTCAGGATGTGATGTCTTGTTTCCCTGCTGCAGGAGGTACCTGATCATCGTTCCAGCTGCACTGCCCTACCCCTCTTCCCAGAGAGTGTGCTTGGACCTCCGTGGGGTGCAGAAGCCTACTCACGTGGCCTTAACTCTTGTTCATCCATCTGGCGACCTCAGCCTCTACCGCAAAGTTGTCCAGAACAACTGGATCTTTGAGTGCTCCAAATTTCAGGTCAGGTTCATTCCTGGCAGGGACTTCTAGCTGGCAGCTCCCAGCGTACTCTTTTGGTTTCTGACTCCTCTCACCAGAGAAATAGAGAATGAGGATGATGGGAGGAGAGAGGGCATGGAAAGGAGTGAATGCAAAGTCAGAGAGAGTGTTTAGTGGGAGCCTCCTGTCTTTGCTCCCTGCCTTTGTCTGTGTGCATGATACTGTTCCTGCTGTGTATCTCACAGTCCACCCTGGTAGCACGACGAGGGGAAGGCTGCCTGGCCAGGCACCAAAGGACGGAGGAGGGTAGAGGCACTTAGAAGCACCCAAATGGCAGCTGTGCAGCTCATTCTCTCCTCTCAGAAGGAAGCAGTCACAGGGTGTTGTTTGTGAGTTGTGATGCAGAAAGAGTCAGACCTTTCATCTTAGCTTCCCATCATGTCTGCTTCCCTCCAAGTTTCTCTTTAAGGGCTGGAAAATGTGCTGGAGGACTAGGATAGACGTGGGAGGGTGTAGATGCAAGCTCAGCACAAATCTTTCTGATTTGCCAAACTCATGATCCTTATTTTCTTGTTTCACTCTGATGAACAAGAGTGGGTTTCAGCCTCTGTGACCCACACACTCTAGGAAATAGATTTGCCATCAGCATAGATCTTTTCTTCTTTTGTTAATTCTTCTCCATGTCACTTCATGTAGGCTCTAACAGTGGCCCTGTGAAAGGGCAGACTCAATTTCTGTGCTAGAACAGGCTCCCTTTTCCTCTTGTGCAAGGTCTGTCCCAGGTGCAAAGGCATTGTCCTCTGTGCTTCCATAGACGCAGCCCTCAGCCATTGTGGGGACACCCTGTGCTGGCTTTCAAAGTAAGACAGAGAAGAGGTTGGCCTCACAGTTGCATCTGGAACAAGGAGAAGAGCACTGTTCTGATGTCATCTTATCCTCTCCTGCTGCCTGCTAACCTGGCAACTCCTCTTTTGCATCCTAGGTCCCCCAACCTGCAGGCAGCCAGGAGGTGGGCACTGTCCGCCTTCGCATCTCCAGTGGCCATTACTTCAATGCAAAAGAAGAGAAGCAAGTCCTGATCCACAGGGCTGAAACAGCCACCTTCATCCAGATGGATAAACCCATCTATAATCCAGGACAGACAGGTGAGCACTGCAGGAGCACCCTGACAGTTCCCTTGCCTTGACTTTGTTCCTGATTTCCTGTGAGTGGTGTGCTGAGAGCTCTGTGCCATGCAGCCTCTATGGAGATGGAGCAGGAAGCTATCTGCTACCTTCTGGAGTGATGTATCTGTGGACGATGTTTTAGGAGTGGGAGGGGACTGGAAGGGTCAATCTCACTTGCTCTAGGAGCAGAGCTGGCTGGGAAGAGGGAGCAAACTTTAACATGGTCTTCTTCATCAGGGCTGAGTAGGACTCTTCTGCTCACACAGCAGACTAGGAAATGTACGGGTAACTCTGGGTGTAGCCCATAGGAAGGACCCTAAGTTGTGAAGCTGGCTGCTGTGCTGCTGTGATGTGTTTGGGGGGAAGAGGCATTGAGCAGGGTTGAGCAAGGAGCAAGGGGTAAGGAGGGCTGCAAGGCAGCTGCAGGGCTGCTGGTAAAGCTGTGTGGGGAGCTGTGATTTCAGGATGAGGCAAGTGTAGGGCAAGTCTGTTCCCAAACGCACTCCATCTCTATAATGAGCTCTTCTCCATTTTCTCCCTTCAGTGAAATTCAGGATCGTGACGTTGGCTGAAGATTTTGCTCCCATTAGCAGCAAGGTAAAGCCCATCTAGACAAGAAAGTCTTTGGGCTCCCTTTGTCAGTTCTGCCTCCTCTGCTGGCCCCGTGCCATGGAGGCTAAGACAGCCTCAATGTCCTCAGAACCCAGGCGGCCAACACCAACCCTCTGCTAAACTGAATTGGAACAAAAGTGCCCATATGCCAATGGCTGTGCTGTCACTCTCACAGGACAGCTGCTGGCCGGTGGGAGGGTTGGCACTGCTGATGGTGTCTGAGGAACGTGCCAGCACTCCCTGTTAGCTGAGTTAGTACAGGGCAGAGCAGGAGCTGTATGCACCTGCCCTCCTCTCCCCCTGCCAAAATCCAGGCAGAGCTTCTGGCCATGGGCACCCTTACCAGACAAGTCGTGTACAGACTCAGCCAGACCCAAAGATCCCCTCCTGGAGCACTGGAAAGCTCAGCGCTTTGTGGAGCATGTTGCACCTAAGGGTGGCAGGAGGGTCTGAAGCAAGCTGTGATGCATCTGCAGAATTTTAAGAAAAATTAATTGATATGGGAAAGGATATGCATGAGGTAATCATAAAAAAAAGAAAAGAGAGAAAGCAGTAAACCAAATTATACTGACTTGCTGCTGGCAGCAGCTCATTCTCCCTATGTCAATGGAGTGAGAAGTTGCCAGAGACTTGTATATGTGCTAGCCAGGAAACTGCAAGACTAGCATCTTTCTACAGTAAGCAATTATACCTGCAGCCAGCAACTATAGCTATTTCACACTCCTCTGTCCTCAAGCAATCTGAGGAGATATGATAGGAATTCGTACCATGACAGATAAATACTGAAGGGCACATATTCAGATGAATACTGAAGAGCAGAGAGTTGGATCAAATCCCTCTTGACTGAAATAAAGGGAGACATCCTTCTGACTTTATTGCTGACTTAATTTCCTCTTTTGGGGGCTATTGGCGAGGACCCAGGATCATGCATTCCTTTCTCCTCCCAGCAGAGAAGTCATATCTCTTATATTAGTTAGATAATAAACAGTAGTTACTTCCATGCCTGCTATTGGTTCATGAAGATATTTGACCATAAATGTTTGATATCTATGTGTAAGTATAAGTAAATTAGCATTATAACTTAATAATGCTGTGATGAAAATTCAAAAGAGGTCATGTTTAACCAAAGCTATTGTGAGACTTGAGTGCACTGCAGCATTAAAGCTATAATAAGTAGTTTGTAAATTAGGTGGGTTGGAGATGACACGGGCGCTGTTTTTCAGCATGTTTTTGCATTGACATCAGATTCAAATTATGAAGATAGGTAACCTGTGCTTTTTTTTCGTTTCAGTGAAAACAGAGATGTCTATGATAACTGGCATGAAAGCTTAGAATAATGACTAACTGAATTAGATGTGGCCTTCTGTTTACAGACCAGTTACTGTCCTAAGCCCCTGCCTCTTTGTGTCTCATGCTCCCAGATCACGTCCTTGACCACTACTGCCTGATAGCTGCAGTGATATAAGAACAAAGAGAATTAATAGGCCTAAAAGGGTTGAAGTCTGTCCTTCTTTGTCTCTCCCTGTTACTGTCGGCTGCAGTCAGCAGTAATTCGTATCTCCAAGACTTACCTCCTAGGCTAGGGATGTTACAGGAAGGTGTGGAGTATTCTTCCTATAAGTGAAGCAGTTTTGCTAATTTATGCAATTTATGTTACAAAACAGATGCCTTTTAGTATTTGTGAACTTGGGATGATGGTATTTGTAAGTCTCTCTACTTTTTTCCTTTTTTAAATAGTAAATTTTAGCTTTCAGAATTGTATACTAACTATCAAAGCTCATCTTAAAAATTCAAGGATCAAAAAACAAATCCAAGGAATAGCATAGATTCTATGTTACCTGTTTTCCTTACTATTTCAAAGCCATTCTCCCAGTTGTTGTAGGATCAAGATCCTTGTATTGTAATGTCTGGGACTGGTGGTGTTGTCACAGCACATGGGCTAGTTGGGTAAGAGAAGTTTATATGCAGGTTGCTATGTCATGCCATGTTTTCTGACATTGCTGTCTGTTTGCTTTGCAGTACTCTGTGGTGGAAGTCCAGGTGGGTGTTTCAGACTCCTCAGGTGCTATGAGGAAAGGTACTTCAGTACAGATAACACCTAGGCTACTGTCTTACTGAGTCAAGTTACTTTTCTTAGGGTCTGTGTAAATACATGCACGTGCATAATCTGTCCACATTTCCTGTTAACAAGCATTGACAATTCAAATGATTCAGCTTCCACCCATTTCTACATTCAGGAACACCAGCCAGGCTTTAGCTAACTCTTACAGTTCATCTTAACTTAAGACTGGAGAGTCAGGGCCTTTCATACCTTCTTTTTTGATGGCAGTATGGAGTAGAGTAACCCTGGGTGGGTTGGGTTCACCTCTATTGGTGCTCCAGCATTCAGGTCACTTGAGCAGCATTTAGGGAAAAGAGTGAAAAGAGCAGGAACCTGTGAAAGCCTCTGAAATCTCTGAAACGCCTTTGAATCCGGTGGGCTCTGGGTAGAGAACAGCAGGTGTTGCTGACAACTTCCTCTTCTTTCCTTCCCTCGGACTGCAGGACCCAAACCAAAACCGCATTGGCCAGTGGCTGGATGTGAAAGCAAAACAAGGCATCGCAGAACTCTCTTTCCAGTTAGCTGCTGAACTCTCTCTGGGGTCTTACACCATCAGTGTAGTGGACCCAAAAGTATCCAGTACCTTTACGGTGGAGGAACGCGGTAAGTTGGAGTATGAACAAAGAATGAGGTGGAAAAAGTTGCTTGTTTCTGTCTGTATAACAATATATCACCAAACATTGTAAACTAAGATTTATTGTCTGAGAGCTAGGATTAAACATAAATCTATAGAATATAGATTGGGCAATATCAGAAATGAACACAAGATTCCTGGAGAAGGTATCTGCTAACAACTAGGCTGGCACAGAGGGAGAATACACTAAAGACCTCTGTGAGACTGTTCATATGTTAGGGAGAAAAAAGCGGGTTCTTTCTTTGGTTTCCCTGTCTTTAAATAGTTCTTGCTTTTACCTCATGAACATGTTCCTTCATTGGACTCCAGCCTTACATGAACACACTCTTCGCTTTTGTGATCCCATGTCTAGGTAGTCTGTTGCCTTTGATGGAGTAATTCTGTGGTTTTTGTTCCAGTGTTGCAAAAGTTTGATGTTTTCTTTGAGGGACCAGCTCAGATTCATGCTTCAGATAAAACTTTTCCACTGCGTGTGTGTGGCAGGTAAGGAGGATGTTCAGGGGAAAGGAAAGAGCTCATTAAAACTGTGTCTCTCCTTCCATATGTCTCCTATCTCTCGAATACATTAAGGAGAAGTGGCTCAAGAAGGGCCAAACACAGTCATTCCTTTGAAGAATCCCAAATAGTGCAAGAGTCAGTCTGATGGGTTTTTTCTTGGTGAAAAACTACATGAGACACACTTGGAAGAGACCATCCAGCTATAGGGAGACTTGTCCTAGGCAAGCGATACACTGCTCTGGGAGCTGTGTGTGTCCAGCCTTGAAAGACTTTATGGGCGGGAAAAGTGCATATCTGATATGGCACTGATGTGCTGAGGTAAAGGAACAGGAACTGGTGTTTCTTTACAAGATCATGCTGTTCCTTCTCACTTACATGCTTCTGAACTTACTACCTTCTTAGAAGCATCAGGTAGGTTATGTAGTTATGTAGTCATTAGCAAAGAGTGAGAAGATGAGGGCATGAAGGCATGACCTTGGATGGTATAAGCACAAAGGAGGGAGGAGAATGATCTGGAAAGCACTTTATAGACAGATAAAGGAGGTGAGCTCACTTGTATTTGGGGCTGGGTTGTATGGAGACTTCTGGTGTCTCTCTGCTGCTGCTCTGGCATAATTTCTTATTAATTAGGACATTTAAAACTCTATCATATGAAGCTCTAGTAGAAAACAGTACAGCACTCTGCATCCCCAGGATGGGTCCTAGATGTCTTCCTGTTACTGCTACTGTCAGGAGCATTGCTCCAAAGTGTAAGCCAGAGAGAAGCCAAGGCAGCGAGACAGGCGGGGGAAGTGTTTCTACTGACGAGCACACTTCTGCTTTATCTTGCAAAAAACAGTAGAGCAGGTCTGATGATGGAAACAAGAGTGCAGATCATGAGATAAGCCCATACTGGGGCAGGTCTGAGGTCACTCTGTAGCTCTATTACTGCCATACCATGCACTTGCTGTTGCTGTCTGCAGGGATACAAGTTTCCACTGCTTTCAAACCTGAGCTAATATCTCCACTGGGTGCTGCTCCATGCAACATGGACACATCAGCTCAGGTTAGCTCTCTGTGTCTGCCTGCAATACCAGGACAGCAAGCACCCAGAAGTGGGAGATCTTTGGAGAATGTGGGTGCTTTCCTGTCTGTGCTTTTTTATTGCCTCTGTTGGATGCAGGACTGTGCTGTTGCACTCCCCAAGCACACAATGTGCTATACTTTCATTTATGCCCCCTTGCTTACCAGCTACATTAAGACCTCCACCAGGAAGGCCCCATGCATGGGTCTACGTGCTCATCAAGACACACAGTGCCTCTGCTTGTCAGCTCCTCTGGTGTGCTCCCTGCAGGTATAGCTATGGGAAACCAGTGCAAGGGACCGTGTGGGTGACTTTGTGCCAGAAGGCAAGAAGACATCCACAAAACACCAGCAAGGACATCTGTAGGGAATACAGTGGTGCGGTAAGTAATATCCTGGAAGATACATGAGTAGTGAAGGAGTGCCAGACACAACTAAGTGTCAACGGCTGAGTGAATAGAATGAACTGCTAGCTAGGGAAGGTTTGCCAACCTCTGTGATGCATATGTAGACTAATAAGTAATTGTTTTCATTAAATTAATGCAGTTATTGTTGCCCAGACCAACTGAGAAGCCTTTGCCTTCAGAAGTTCTTTGTAACTTCACTTATTAATGATAGGGACTAGAGAAGAGGAATATCACAGAAAGATTTAGAGTTGTGTTCTTTTCTGGAAGGAAGCATAACTCGCCAGAAATTAATGCAGTATAAGAAACAACAATTAATAGAGCTTTCTCAGGTGCAAAATTATCGTGTTAAGGTGAACCTATCCTGGAGCTGCACAAGGACACTAATGTGTGGTGAAGACTTGGTTAATTACATGGCCAAATCACACAGTGGCTTTTATACTTTATTTTATCTTTTTGTATATTTGTATATTGCATATTTTTATGTTTTCCTTATTACATCTTTCCATTCCTATCAAAGCATGTAATAGCTGGGATCTTCCCTTGTATATATATGGTTGAAAACTTTTCATGCTTTATGATTTGTCATTATGACTTCTTATGGTAGTTGTAACCTTCCAGCTCTGGAAGTGATTTGTTACTTTGAATTTTCATATGATTCTGCAGTTCTTCTAGCTAGATGTATTAAAATACTCATATATTTCCTCTGTGATCTAGTTAGTGCAGCCTTCAGTTTTCTACTAAAATGGTAGAGTTGCCAACATTGTAACTTTGATAAAACTGGGATGTGTGTTTTGTTTTATATTTCTACAATAGAAATTACACACATTCATGTGTACAAACCAGAAAATACAGAATCTAAAATGTGAGCCATATTTATCTATCTGTGAGTTTACATTATTACTTGTTGCTGTCAACAGTGATGACAGAATGACTAATACCTTGTACTTCTGACTCCTTCCTGTCACCCCAGCCCCAAATAATATCTACCACTTCCTATTGCAGACCATGAGCAAGGGGTGCTTCACCCCTTCTGTAAGCACATCAGCCTTCAACCTGGCTTCCAGTGAGGAAGATGGCAAGCTCTATGCAGAAGCCTCTCTCCTGGAGATGGGGACAGGTACCCAAGGGCTCAGCAGAGAAGGTGCAAGGGCAAGAGGGACCATTCTGGAAGTGGGAGGGTCAGAGTGGGCATACCTTCCCCTCACCTCCACCTGGTGCTGGGACACTCACAGCACATGGAGAGTGGTCCTGCCTGAGGAACTCGCTGTGCCCACAGAGAGCTGCTCTGCCAGCAGCAGGCGGATAAGGGGTGGCTGGGAGCATGGCCCATGAGGCCACAAAGGGGCTTGGAGGTATCTTAACTAAAGAAGGACCTGCCACAGGAGCAGCCTCCAAACCTTGAAGGGTGCTGGTGTTGGGAAGGAAGTTTGAGACACTCCACCTAAAGGGGCTGTGAGTAACAGAGTGAGATTAAACTAGAGTGCAGTAGTCACCTCTGACACTGATCCTGCTTCCTTTGTACTGTGCATTCCAACAGAGGTGCAGATCAACACATCCAGCCAAATCCTCATCTCCAGGACAGCTGCAAGGGCAGTGTTTGAGACACCAACTGCGTATTACATCCCTGGAGCACCCTACAGGGGGAAGGTGATTTTTCCCCTTGCCTCTTCCCTCTCCATCATTTGCTGAGGAATTTAGTATGCAGTGAATTTTGCTGACCCAAACCATTTTCTGTTCCTCAGACAGAGTACTTTACCTTGCAGTGTGTCACATTACTTGACAGCGTGGCTCCAGTTTCTGCATTTCAGATTTCCTGATGTGTTTACACCTCCAGCTTCTGCTGAGGAGCTATGAGGGATGTCTCAGTAGGGATGCTGGGCTGCAAGGATGTCTCAGCTGTTGGCTAGGAGATGAGCTCCTCATTCTCTAGCCACACACAGCTTTTGGAGTGCACAGGTTTTAATCATTCTTAGCTTCGCTTTAGAGATGAGGGAGTTTCATAGGTCTTGTGTCTTCTTGGGGCCAGACTGAAGTTAAGGCCACAAGAGGCCCTATGTTTGTCAGAGGGAGGAAGGTTTTGGGTATGATGTTGGAAGAAATATCTGACTCTAGCTTTTCTGTCTCACCCTGTTGTTACCAGATTAAACTTCAGGATCACTATGGAAATGGTATGAAAAACAGAAAAGTTTATCTCGTGATAAAGTTCATGAGGCGTCGGTTTATCAAAATGTACATCACAGATGATAGTGGAATAGCATCATTCAACCTCGACACAACTCCCTGGAACAGCTCATCAGTTATTTTGGAGGTAAATCCCACCTCTGCATACAGGAAAGTTAGAATCCATGAGTTCTACCAATGCTCCCCACTCTTGCCCTGCAACCCCCCTGCCAGCTCAGGCCTGGGCTCCCCACACAGCTCTGCCTGTGCAGAGCCAGCAGGAAGGCACAAAGAAACAGCCTTTCCCAAACCAAGCTGATGATATCATAACAAAGCATGAAACTCTTGATTTCTGTCTGTCTCTGGTCCCCTCTCAGGGAAGGTTCACGCTGGAGGATCTCACGTACACACCTCAAAAACCTGACTTCCATTACACAAACGCCTACTATCACCTGCAGCCCTTCCATGTCACAACCAAGAGCTTCCTGGACATACACCCACTCACAAAAACACTGCCTTGTGGGCTGAAGCAGAATGTCCAGGTGGCCTTCACGCTCAGTCGGGATGACCTAGGAGAAGACACCAGTCGTATAGGTTTTGCATATTATGTGAGTAAGAGTAGTAGAGAACTTGGAGAGAAAGGCTGCACTGATGGGACCAGACCCCAGTGAAATGCTGAGGATGTAATTTAGATCATCCCTGGAGGGATGTCAGGAAAAACTTCTTCTTGGAGAACTGGGTGAACACTACACCCGGTAAAGCTCAGCCTGGCTACAGTGTGATCTTGGTATCAGGGCTCCAGTCACCTCCATGGATGGGAGGAGGCTTCTATCTTTGCAGCCCATCACCCCCTTAGCCTCTGCCAAGGCTGCAGTGGAAAGTGCCTTGTGCAGAGTCTGCTGACAAAAAGCAAAAAGGACAGTTTGTCCTTTAAAACTGGATGGGGGATCACTTTTTCACTCTGGTTATCAAACAGTTACTCAATGGAATTGGCTTTTGGTCTGATCTGAAGACCTGCCTACCTTAGCTGTCTCTCATCTCCAACGAACCCCACTATACATCCATTGTCCTAACTGAACAGATGAGACCAGAATCTCATGTGTTAAAGCTTCTCCTCCCACACTGTGATGTCTGCAAATCTGCTTGACCTGAACTGTGGGGTTGAATTGGACTCACAGTTTATTTCTGAGGTTGCTTAGGAAAACAAGTTGCACATGTGTGAGAGTGATTGCACTCCAGTAACAAACAGCATTCTGCTCATCCCATCTCCCGCCTCCTGCAGGTCACTGGGAAGGCTGGAATCGTTGTCAGGGGCCAGAGGACCATCCAGGTCGGGAAGTTGAACAGTAAGTCTGCGACAGCCAGATAATGGGAAACAGTTGCACCTGATGGGTTTCTAGGTCAGGTAGTGAGAATTGCCAGAGTTTCTCTCAAATTCCCTGAATCTATAGGTCCTGGGCAGTCAGTGAATGGGACAGAGGGAGGCTGAGGAAGCAATTGTGTCAGCTAGAAGAGGCCAAAAAGACAAAATGAGCAAAACAAAGATGGGAAGAGAGACAGGGGGAACCTGCAGAGCACCTGGGGTCAGAAAATGGAGGAAGAGGGCAGACAGAGCAGCAGCAGGAATTGGCTTGACATTGTGGGATTATAAAGCAAAAAAAAGGAGGAGGGAAGAAGGAGATCTCAGTGGGACCGTGATGAAAACAATTTGCCTTTCCTTCCTCAGTGTTGAAGGGCTCCTTTTCCATCCCTTTGACCTTCACTCCTGACTTCACCCCATCACCTTCCTTAGTGGTGTATGCCATCTTCCCCAGTGGAGGGATAACAGCTGACAGCATCCGTTTTGATATTGCCTTGTGCTTTGAAAACCAGGTGAGACTTGCTCCTGCAGCTGGGGAACAGCTGACAAGCAGGAGTCAGCAGGCCTAGGGGAAGAAGACCCTCAGATCATTCAGAGAGAACTAAGGAGAAGAGAGGGAGGGAATGTCTGCAGCACAGTGCCCAGGGACCAGGAAAGCTTCTAGCAGTGGCTTCTATTCACAGCAGTGGCTGAGCAGGGAAGACTCCACCTGGTCTCCCTCTTTCTGTCTGTGCTGCCTGTCTGTCAGCCTCCTCAACCCTCTTTCTCTCTTTTTCCTATTTCCATTCCTGGCATGTTGCTCAAGGTCAAGGTAGGATTCCCAGTTAAAGAAGCCCACCCAGGGTCAACAGTGCGGCTCCAACTGCAGGCAGCCCCTGGCTCCCTGTGTGCAATACAGGCAGTGGATGAAAACATGTTCTTCATGAGACCGGAGAGTGAGCTGACAAGCCAAACGGTGAGTGTCTGTGCAACCAGGCAAAAAATACAGGAGTGATGGATTAGCTGGGGGAGGCAGGCACGGGCTGTGGCAAGGGGAGGGGGAGGCTAGTGGATGAGGAAGTCTTTGTGTGGAGGAGAAAGTGGGGTCTGCCTAAGGAGATGGGCAGGAACAGATATGTATGCTAGGGAAGGGTGGAGTGAAGCATCTAGAGGTATCTGCTTCTTGCCTGGTCCTTCCCTGCCTATGAGTTTCCCTAGGTCTATGATTTGTTCCCTGCTGCCTACCGACATGGATACCCGGCCCAAGTAGAAGAGCATTTAGATCACTGTGTTCAGCCTCAGTCCATGTCATCTCTGCTACGAGGGAAGCCACAGCATTCCTTTCAGCCTGACATCTTTAAACTCTTCCGGGTAATCACCTTGTGACATTCCTCAGAGCTGTTGAAATTATGAACATCTAAGATAACTTTCTCCCCAAGAAGTCTGAGAAGGCCTTGTCTTCTTCAGACAGCACCTGCTGTCTGTCCTGACCTAGCTGTGCTGTCTCAAGAAATGTACAATCTCATTATGAGTATGAATACCTGTATTCCCCTCCATGGATGCAGAAAGCAAGATGATGGGATCCTGGACCAACAAAACCCAAAAGCTTTTTGGGCTTGAGAACGGAGTCCTGGGCTGAGTACTGTTTGTCTAGAGTATTACAGAAAAGGGAAACAGGGAGTGATCCCAAGCATTAGCCCACAGATTGTTGACATGGCTTAGTCTGCTCTCTCGAACTGTTTTGGACTGTTCCCAGGTAGCTCTCTTGGTGTCTTTAAGGCAAATGTCCTCTAGGAAGGACTAGCCTTAAGCAGCATTAACACTAGACACAGAGTGCCATTTGGCCTTGAACCTGGGTGTCAGACCCTGTCCTCTTTTATTTATCAAGAGACACATCCTAGGAGGCTCTTTCACAGCATAGGGACATCTCTTGTGTTTGTGGGCAGGCCCATGTCACAGCCCCAGGGGCTGAATGGGGAAGTGTGCTCCCCATCATACCTCTGTATGACTTCAGAGGGCAGACTTTATCCAGTTATTCCCTCCAGTGTGCATAAGAGAAAGAGGCGGGACACTGACACATCTCCTCTGTGCCCTTGCCACTAGAGATGTGTTGAGAGGAGCAAGACATACCAGTATCTCCAAGAAGACAGGTGGTGTCTTAGTAAGCTCCCAGGAAAGAAGGGATCAGGGAGGTTGTGCCTCCCTCAGCACTGTGTCTGCTTGGGACAGTGCTGCTCTGGGCTACCTAGGCACTGGGCTGTCCAGGTCCTGATAGTTTTCAGAGTAATTTTGAAGAGCAGTGGCCACACTTCCCCGCTCACAGACTCTTCTCTGCCTCCCCTGCCCTCCTTCTTTTCCCAACAGAACATGGGGCTGAAAATCTTCTCAAACCTGAAAATCAAGAAGCCATCTCAGTGCTTTCATGGGGCAGATAAGAAGCTGACCGTGGGTGAGCTGCACTTTCAGCCTACCTGGGACAGGCATCCTGGCCTGTATCAGAAACGGTGTGACCAGCAGGAGTAGGGAGGTGATTGCGCCCCTGTACTCGGCACTTGTGAGACCGCACCTTGAGTACTGTGTCCAGTTTTGGTCACCACAGTACAAGAAGGACATTGAGGTGCTGGAGTGGGTACAGAGAAGGGCAACAAGGCTGGCGAAAGGGCTGGAGAGCATGCCCTATGAAGAGCGGCTGAGGGAACTGGGTTTGCTTAGTCTAGAGAAGAGGAGACTGAGAGGAGACCTCATTGCCCTCTACAGCTACCTAAAAGGAGGTTGTAGCGAGGCTGGTGTTGGTCTCTCAAATTAGTAATGATAGGACGAGGGGAAATGGCCTCAAGTTGCGTCAGGGGAGGTTTAGATTAGATATTAGAAATAAATTCTTCACTGAGAGGGTAGTTAGGCACTGGAATAGACTGCCCAGAGAGGTGGTGGAGTCACCATCCCTGGAGGTGTTTAAAGAACAAATAGATGCAGTGCTTGAGGATATGGTGTAGTGGTTAGAGAGATGCTAGGAGATGCTAGGAGAAAGGTTGGACTTGATGACCCTGGAGGTCCTTTCCAACCATAATGATTCTGTGATTCTGTGATTCTGTGAAGTCACCCAAATGGAAGAGCTCTCTGATCTCTGGGGTTTGCTGGTGGTAAATATTGGCTCTCTGTGGAATAACAAGTGCTGCTGCCACAGCCTAGCTGCCTGGCCCACCAGCCTTATCAGGAATGACCCTGTCCCTATAAAAAAGGGCTCTGAAGAATGTCATTGCCTGGACGTTCCCTGACATTAAAGGATGGCACTTCCTTTCCTGGCACAAACAAACGGAAATGTGAGCCAGGATCTGCTTTGCAGTGACCACCCCACAGGCTATGCTGAGACCTGGCTTCTGTCCCCACCTGTGGCTGCAGGGACAGTCACTTCCTTCCTCTATGTCTCAGTTTGCGCTAGATAATCATACTAAGGTGGCTCACATGCCTGCTGATATTTAAACCTTTGCTTGCAGAGGGCTGTGAGTTTTCTGCAGACAAGCAAATGGTATTGTATTTCACAGAATTATGGAAGTGTTGATTAAAATGGCTTTCTGAAGGTCCCTAGTCTCTTCAGCACCAACTCTGGGTCAGGTCAGCATGTGGTTTTGTCTAACCAAATCTTGGAAAACTTGCAGCCAGTTCACTGCAAGCTGGTTCTCCTTTTACCACTCTCTTTTTCCTTCTTCTTTTCCCTCTCCTACCAAATCAGCCCACACCTTGTGTTTTCCTCTGCCAGACTCTTCCCACATCTCTCTTACTCCTTGCTTTGCCTCTTGCCACAGTGCTAGGCTGTCTATCACTGGCAGGGTTCACCTGTCTCGCTCTGGTGGAACAATTATTCTTTCTTTCAGGGGAACCCTCTACAGAAGTCCAAAGGATCACTAAAGAACAACCCCAATCTACAACTCATGGGAGACATCACCACTATTTCCCTGAAACTTGGATCTGGAGTCTGTTCTCTGTTGGGTAAGTGATGCCAGACTTGGCAAACGGACAGAAGGATGATCCCTTTGTTATTGAGTCTTGGCTGACTTGCATTTGTGCAAAAGTCCAGCTGTAGGTATAAAGAGAGGTCTGCATGTGAATTTAGTGGCTCTGCATTTGTAGTGCATCAAACTGAACTAGTAGACTTTGAGATGCATAACTGAAGTCTACCCAGGTGTAGAGAGGAGCAACACACTTCAAGACCAAACCACCAAGTATCCTCTCTTCATACACTGGGGAACACTCTACCAACTTCTTAATTTGGTGGTGCACCAGCTAAATTTGTATCCCTTGTTGCTACAGTGCTTAGATTAAGAGTGATGAATCAGCAGTCAGGAGGTTAGGATGCCACTGCTTTCCAGAACATCATACCCTTGGCTGACATCATGCTGTTGACTGAGTGTACAGAGCTGGAATGCTTGAGCAGTGTCTTGCCCAGGAGAAGGGTATAAAGCCATTACTGATGGCATTTAAGCAGGGAACAGACTGCTGAGAACTGCCTTCCAGTGAGCCACTGGAGGAAAAGTCATTGATAATGTAGGAAAGGTTGATCCCTGAGATCTTCCCATCGTAGTGAAGTGGGATGAATTTAGTCATGCAAGTGCTCTCTTCCTCTCAGTTCCAGTGGCAGCAGAAGTGTCCTGGTCACAGCACCTGGTGCTGCTGCAGAGTGGAAAGTTAAGGCATTCTGCTTGGCTGGGAAGGGATTTGGCCTTGCACCAGCCACAAGCCTCAGAACAATCCAGCCCTTCTTGGTGGATGTGACACTGCCATATTCTGTCATCCAAGGAGAGACCTTCATGATGAAAGCTACTGTCTTCAACTATCTGCAGCAGTGCATACAGGTTTGTGCCTGTGCCACAGGTAACACTGTATGGGACAAACCTACCAGGGCCTCCAGTTTTAGAGTGCCTTGTGCCAAGCCATCTCTCCTGAGTTGCCCAGTTACTCACGTGCATCTGTCATTCTCTCAGATTCGCACAACCCTGGCTACACTCTCAGATTTCCAGGTGGAGCCATGCCGGACCTGCAAGGACAAGGAGTGTCTGTGTGCAGAGGAGTCTAAGATCTTCATGTGGAATGTAACAGCAGTCCAGCTGGGTATGGCAGCAAAAATGGGAGCAGTGATGCGGAACCCTAAAACTGAAGTGAGAGGGAGTGGGAGGTCCAGAATAGCTGGCAGAGCCTTGCCCCCTCTAGATCCTAAAGTTTGTTTTTAGTGATTCAATCATGTGATCCATCATATCTGCTTCCTTACTCTCTTAGACAGGCTCATCAGAGAGGGTAGGAACTGAATGGGTCACATGAAAATTTCTAAAAGAGAGGGCTGCGGGACCAGCTGAGGAAGAAGGGTCTGCATGGATGTGGGTGGAGGAACCTCATATTGCTGGTGCTGTGTTTCGTATACAATGGCAAGGGGACACGGGGGTCCAAGGAGCTGCTGGACCTTCTGTTGTTACAGTCCTATGTAGTGCAATGAAGTCACTGTTGGTGATGCATTACCTAGTTCCCTCATACTTAGGGCGTCAGTACTGGGTGGCTCACCTTTACTGGCCAAACTGCTGAGGCCGTGGAAACCAGCCACCCACTGTCAGTTAAAGCAAACTCACTTCATTTGGCGACAGGTATAAGAAACAGGCTCTATTCAATTTATTTGCTAGGGACTCTGAATATCACAGTGAGGACAGAGGTACTGGACACCACACGACGGTGTGGGGGCAGGAAGCCCTTGCCAGCTACTGTGAGGCGGAGGCATATGCTGGTCAAACACTTGCTGGTCCAGGTCAGTATGAGAGCAGGCTCACTTCTCTCTCTGAGTATCCCTGCCCCTGAGGGAAGGGAGGCTGAACTGAGCTAAATGGTTTTTGCTCATTTTTTGGCCAATATTAGCATACCAAGGCTGTGGCTTAGTTTGCTTTGTTCTCCCCAGGACCTAGCCAAGTCTATTCTCTTCTTGCAGTACTCTTTCTTGAGCTGCATTCATATACCATGTCTGTGTTTCTCTCTGTACCTTTCCCTGCTCAATCACCCACTGTACATGAGCTTTTGTATATGCTCACTGACCAGAGAGCCCCATCCCTCAGACTTGCTTTTGCTCTCTTGAGCAATGAATCAGGCAGCTTCAGTGCAGACCTGCCAAAGGTGAGGAGGATCGAGTCCCTGACAGCCTGGGGACTAACCACTTAATTCAGACCCGAATTTGCTCTGAAATTTTGCTGCTGTTGGAGAATTTTTTGTGTGTTCTTGTTTCTTCTGTCCCATGTCCATGTTCCTGCCCTGGCAGCCAGAAGGTGTGTTAGTGGAGAAGTCTTACAGCTCCCTTCTGTGCCCAAGAGGAGGTATGTGGACAGCCTGAATGGGTTCTGCAGCCTGAAATAACTAGATCTGAGACTAGGACTGAATTGTGAGAGGTCTCGTGAAAGAATGTTTTCAAATGATTTTTCACATAGGAAATCTAATCTCTTATTAGACAGGAAAGAACAAGAAATGTTACTTCCACATGTGCTGAATTTGCCACTCAGGATAGGTGGCAAAATGCTGCTCTGTAGTCTTCTTCCCACCCTGCAGCACCTGGGTGTTCCTGAGGCTTGATAGTAATGAATGAGAACTTCTCCAACCCTCCTACCCTGTCCCTGCAGCACTGCAAGTCCCTCCAGGATATCTTTCTGCCAAGTGATGACCAACTGTGATTCTTGTGAAGCTTGTGAAATGTAGTGAATTGAGTTGTGAAGCTTGGTGGGCCCTCAGCCTTACCAGCAGCTCTCACATCTCTTCTAACCTGAAAAGCTTCCAGGCAATGGATCTTAGTGTGATGACTGGACAGACTGTAGGGAGCAGTGTGTGTGTGGTGAGCAGGATGTAGGCAGTTTCCCACTTATCTGTGCCAGTCTTGTTCCTCTGGTTAGATCCATGTGGCTTGATTTTTCATGCTACACTTTAATCCTGTCATTATCAGGAAACATGGCTGAAGAATCTGTGTCCCTTCACCTCCCTGACAATGTAGTAAAGGGATCTGCCAGGGCTTCCATTTTCATCTCAGGTAAGTGATTTCTATTCTGGGCTCATTGGCTGCTGTTACAGATGAGTAAGGCTTAACTTGGTGATGAAGTCAGGGGATCCATTTGAAATAAAACTGCTCAAAAGAGAGGATGCTGCGTTTCTATTCTCTGCAAGATTTGCCAACACTACATTTTCAGATTTTTCAATTAGCACTTAGGCTTGAATGGGAAAAGAAATCTGCAGAGCAGAATAATCCTTATTTTTCTAGCTAGGACTTTGGAGCAGATACTCCAGGCCATTATTTTTACTAGGACTTGGGTGCCTTGGCTAGTTCTCCATAGATACTATCAGCAAAGCTCGTAATTATCTTGTCTCTCTGTTAAGTTTCGCTGCTACAACAGAAGCTCCTGGAGAGAATAAATCTTTCTCAGTATTATTAACTTGCAAAAGAACACTTTGAGGCACTACTGGGACCAGGCATACCTACCATTCTTACACTTCTTCATACCGCTTCTTTGCACTGAGATCATTTGCCCCGATGCCAGAGTTGGTATGAAGCCGGGCCTGGGATAAGTAGCCATGGATATTATGCAACAGAGCCTCAAAGGAGGAAACTGAATATAAGGCTTTTCAGGATAACTGGGGGACATATGGACAACTTCACACCATCTGACTAGCACTCCTACTGGCTTACTGACATTTTGATGCTTAACATATGGCCAGGTAGAACAGGCCTGGCTAAAGACCAGAAACATCTCAGCCTTTTATAAGTACTTTTATATTTGTCTGTCTGTATGACACACACTGAGAAAATGTATCTGCGCTCATAGCCTTTTACTAATAGCGCTTATTATGGTTAGAGTCCTTCAGGCTACAAAAGCTGATAAGGGAAAGTTCCTCAGGAGCTCCATAGTGTGGTTACCCTGCATCATGATGCCAGGCCAGGAAGTGGTAAAAGAGTCAACACTGTTGTTTACTCCTCTTTCTTCCTCTCTCCAGTGTTTTCTTCCTGTGTTTTCCTCCTGTGTTGACATAAAGCACTATTATCCACTGCCTGACTGAGAAGCACCTCAAATCATACTTACACTTGCTCTGTTTCTTACACCTTTATGTAGGTGACCTCATGGGGACAGCACTGCAGAACCTGGACCACCTGGTGCAGATGCCCCACGGCTGTGGGGAACAGAACATGGTGCTTTTTGCCCCTATTGTCTATATGCTGCAGTACCTGGAGAAGACGAGGCAGCTGACCCCTGAGATCAAGGAGAGGGCAACAGGCCTCCTGCGCAATGGCAAGTGTGACAGACTTACCTTGCTCCTCTGCCTTACCCTGTGTCCAACCTACCTTGCTCTTGGTCTCACTCTGCCAATGCTGGCCTCTCTGTGTTACTGTGCTGTATTCATCACTGTTCCTATCTCCCCAGGGTACCAGATGCAGCTTCTTTATAGGCACAGAAATGGATCCTACAGTGTCTTTGGGCAGCAGGATGGGGAAGGGAACACTTGGTAAGCGTTGCAAATATCCCTCACTTCTGATATTTCCTGTCAGGGCCAGAGCAGCTAATACGCCTGGGAAAGCTGATAGGATGTATGTTCCTTCTTTGGAATGGTGATCCCAGGATCTCTCTGGCAGACAGATGGATTGAGGGACTTGAGCCACTTGGAAAAGCAGTGAGGTGGGGCAGCAGAGTTTCTGGGAAAGTAGAACAGCGAAGATGTTGTCCCAGGGGGCGAGAAGTCCCTTTTTGTGTCTATGGCCCTGCTGTTGCCCCATAGACAACTCAGGTACTGCTGGTGGCGTCCCAGCAGCCAAGAGGGGTACATACTCGCCAGAGGTAGATTAGGGAACAGCAATAAAAAATTGTCTCCCCAGGGAGGGCGTTGCTTGGAAGAGTTTGAAATAGCTCTACTGGCCCATCTTAACCTTGTGTTGTCTGGGCTGGGAGAAATGGAGAAAGGAAGGGAAGAAGAAAATGAGGAATTCAAGATTGTCTCTAGGTTTTGGGGGGAGATGAAGTGCAACAGGTAGAAGGGGGTAAGAGTTTTTTCACTTGTGAAAAGACTAGGTAAACTGGTAGTACATGTGTAGTGAATCTGTGGAGCCAGGCTAAGGGAGGGGAGCCACTTGGGTCCTGTGGATCATTTCCACTTTTAGCTTGCTTTTCTGTATGAAAATAACTCCTTTTTTGGCACCACACTATGTCAGTGTTAACTTCAGGGAAAAGCACCAGGTGGCCTTTAAGTGTCTCTTTGCCTTTTATGTGTTTCTCTTGCTCTCACAACTCATCCTTTTCCTAGGCTGACAGCTTTTGTAGTCAAGAGTTTCGGTCAAGCCAGGAAATACATCTACATAGACAACAAGAACATCCAGGATGCCCTGCGCTGGCTAGAGCAAAACCAGCTCCCCAGTGGTTGCTTTGCCACCAAAGGGAACCTCTTTTACTCCTCCCTAAAGGTAAATGAGGGCCAAGCCAGGCAGCACAGCTGGGGAATGGCTGGGCAGATGTCGTGACAGCCAAAGATTGTGAGATCCCACAGGACCCTGGGAAGTCACTTCATGCAACCAACCTTAAAGAGAGTAGTAGGGTATGAGGTGGTGAACATGAAAGGAATGCTTTTCCTTCTGGGGAGCCATTGAGCCCTCCAAACACCACTTAGAGAGTGAAAGGTTGATTCCCTTCCCAGGGCAGCATGGATGATGAAATCTCCCTTGGGGCATATGTTGCTGCAGCACTGCTGGAGCTGGGTCAGCCACTGAAGGTGAGTATGCTCCTGCTCCCTCCTGCTCTCCTGTTAGGTCCCACACCTGGGCAATGCTATGGGGCTACCTCAGCTCAGCTCGTAATGCTTTCATTCTCCATGCCAGGAACAGGTAGGGTGCTGCTGGGAGGGAGCAAACATTTAGCCAAACTGTGAATTCCTCAAAAGAGATAGTGCCTTAAAACTGGCGTGGTGTGATAGTGCTTGGTGGCTGTGGCTCCCAGTGCACACCAGGATTACACTGCCTGTTTTTTCAAGAGAGTGTGTAATTTAATAGCTTTCTGTGGAGCTACGTCACGAAGACATAGTCCAGCTTCCTGGAATGAGCTCCCCTGCCCCCTGTTTTGCCCCTGTCAGAGTTTGACATGTGTCCCTTCTCCAAATGCAGGGCAAGCTGATGCAGACTACCCTCCACTGCCTGCAGCAGGCAGTTCACAACATCACTAACATCTACACAGAAGCTGTGCTGGCCTATGCCTTTGCCCTGGCTGGGGACTATAAGACAACCCAGGAGCTGTTGGACAAACTGGAGAAACAAGCCATCAAATCAGGTGTGGACTGCTGGTTGTGGTTCTTGTTCACCTGCTGGGATCTGCAGTAATGTATGCCCAGCTAGAGCGATTAAAAATGACTTATGTATTTGTACATGTTCCTTGTATTTGGTCAGTAACTGCACTGTGTGACTGAAAATACAGTAAGCTATTTCATGAGCTGTGAGGGTGACTTACCAGAAACACTTTCCTCAGCCTGGAGGATTTCAAGATCCTCCTGAGGGAGGAGGTAGGAATCTGTGAGCTAAAACCAGATTAAGCCCTGGAGCACAAACTGAAGAAAGCGATCCTGGCCTCAGTTCAGGGGATGAGCTAAAGGGGCCCTGAAAGCACTCTGAGTTTTGTTTCCTGTGAACCCCCAATATATCCTCTCCAGGTAGCAGTATGCTCTTTTTCCTTCTGCAGGAGGACAAATCCACTGGAGCCCCAAGCCAACCTCTCCAGCTTCCACAGACTTCTGGCCTGGTACTCGGTCGGTGGACATAGAGTTGACAGCCTACGTGCTCCTCGCGTACCTCTCTAAGCCGCAGGTGCATGCAGGTGACATGACAACTGCAGCTGGTATTGTGGCATGGCTGACTCGGCAGCAGAATGCCTACGGGGGCTTTGCCTCCACCCAGGTAACAAGTAGCTCCCTGTGAATTGATATACTTTTCCCCTGCAACTGAGGTTGGCAGGTCAGGTCCTCTTGAGGTCTTCCTGCTCCAAATCAGCTTCACTAGAGGTAATGCTTTCAGAGGGGTGACTGTCTTTTCCTCTCTAGGACACAGTTGTTGCCTTGCAAGCCTTAGCAAAATATGCAGCAAGGACATTCAGCACATCAGGCCAGGCTCTTGTGAGGGTGAAGTCCCAGAGGGGCTTCAGGAAGACTTTCCAAGTCAACCGCCAGAAGCGGCTGCTGGTGCAGCAGGCAGCAGTGACAGAAGTCCCAGGGCAGTTCCTAGTGCAGGTCCATGGCAACAGCTGCATCTTTGCTCAGGTGAGGTGGTGTGATGAGTGTTGGAGAGAGGAGAGGTGAAGGACACTGTCTTTTTTCCCTGCATGAAATCATGCCTGGCCTATCTTTTCCCCTCCTGGCCCTCACCCTGCAGACAGTACTGAGGTACCATGAGCCTCTCCCACGGGCTGCTGTAACCTTCACTCTGCGTGTCAACACAGAGCTGACCAACTGCAGCCAGGGCAATGTGCGTGTCCTCACCGTCCGCATCCTTGCCAGGTGACCCTACGGGTTGTTTCCTCCTCCAGCAAGACCCACTGTGCTTGGGAACAGCAGCTGGGAAAGCCTCAGGGCTGGAATGCAGAGATCCAGCACTTGAGGCAGACAGGACAGAGGGTGAATTTGGTAGGTGGAAAGAGTGGGGAACGACAATTCTGGAAGAGGGAGCAGTGTCTACTGCTGTGTTCCCAATCCTAGAAGGGCTACCTGGCTCAGGGTCCTGCACACAGGGTATGGTGGTGGAGGGAAGGGGGGCTGGGAGAACACTATTCTCACAAAGTCAGGCCTTCTGACTGTTTCTTCTTCAGCTACGTAGGGAGCAGAGTCATATCCAATATGGTGATTGTGGAGGTCTCCCTGCTGTCTGGATTTGTCTTGACTCCTAGATCAAGGATGTTGGTATGGACTTTGGAATAAAAAAAAAAAAGCAGCTGAGGTGAATGGGCCCCACCTGCTTGCTACTGTTGGGAACTGTTCATTCCAGGCCATGAGATAACTAAATTAGCAGAGGCCCCTTACTGTTGTAATTGAGCCCAAACCTTTCACTTCCATACAGGGCCCACAGGGGTTTGTTACAGGACGTTAGAGGTGGTTCAGCTTCTCCTACTGGCACTATTCTGCCTTGGGCCAGGAACAAGATGTGCTGCTGGGTGTACTAAACACCAGGATTTGTTTGCCAGAAATTATAAGACAAGATTTCTTAGAGAGACTCTAGTTCTAGCCAAAAAGATTATTTTTTTTTTCCAATTAAGCCATAAATCTGAAAGTCAAATTATTTGCACAGCCCCCAGGTAGGTCTTTAAGAGCAGTCTAGCACTTAGTGAGATAACAAGTAGCTTTACTGGTGCCTGCACCTGTTTGCTGACCAACGTATCAGTCCTATGTACTACCCACACACCCTTTTGTCTCCAGAGTGGGAGATTCCTCTAACCGAGCTGGGACAACATCCCTAAGATGCTCACAAGGGTTGTCCAGGAGGGACTATTAAACATATAACTACTAAAACCTTTATGCCTGAGAAAGACACATTTCCACACAGGGTCCAGCTCCATACCATCCCCTCAGTACAACAGTGCATCCCTCAGGTCAGAAAGGCCTAAGGAAAGTGTTCACAAATTTCCTTGTGTTATTGTTTACTATCCTAGCTGGAGCGCAGAACCATCATTAAGAAAATAGAAGTGAAAGCTGATGTGGTCTACATTTATCTGGAGAAGGTAAGATTGGTTTTGCACTGTGAGAGCAAGAAGCCAGAGGACAAAGAGCTGCGTGAGAAGCCCAAGGCTGGGCTAGGCATGGGGAAAAAGCACTGGTAGAACTGTGGGCAGAGGAAGCTTGCCCAATTTCATTATCATTGGGTTAGCATTTACTATTCCTCACACATACTTCATTCCTAAAATTCAGTCTCTAATGGATTAGAGAGATTTAATGCCAGAAAACATTCAAGCTAGGGAAGATGAAGATGCAATTACATCTTTCTCCGTTTCCTTGCCTATTTCTTTCCATCTCCACAAGCTCAGCGATGAATCTCAGACTTTCATTCTCCAACTGGAACAAGTAATTCAGATGAAGAACCTGAAACCGGCCAGCATTAAAGTCTATGATTACTACCAGCCAGGTGGGTTGCAGGTTCCCTCCTACTCTGGGGTTGGGAGCTGGTTTACTAGTTCTCTGACTGTGAAAAGATGTTGTGCAGTCTATGTAATCAAATTCCTCATTTTCTTTTCCAGAGGAGCGAGCCTTGGCTGACTACAGTGCTGTCTGTAGTTGAGGTAGGCAGCAAGTCCCTGTGTGACACAAACAGTGGCACCAGGAAATGATGGGTCTTGCGTGGGAGAGAGGGAATGTAAGCAAACAAAGACAGGAAGTAGGATGGTAATCAGTGGGGAGCATATATCCAGCTAGAAAGAGGAACTGGCAGTTGCCTATGGAGCTAGGATGGGGGCTCTTTTGTGGCCAGGGAGGCAGCTGGAAGGCTCTGGTGGAAGGCAGAGTCAGGGATAGTGTTTCTTAAAATGAGAGTGAGGAAGGAAGGGCTGAGCATCACGCAGAGTGAGAAGGCAGAGCTAAGCACCCTGTGGTTACAGACGTCCTTGGAGCCGTACACGGCTCCATTCCCTCCACCCCCTGCTATATTCATTGCAAAGTAGGAAAGGAGGATTCAGGGAGCCAAATGAGCAAGCTGAAGATAGGAAGATGTAGTATTTTGTCTTGTGGGCTTACATACCCAGCTACCAGAAGGGGGATGGCTTATTAGTAGTAGTGTGAAGCCAAGACAAGTCTGCAGAAGTCATTTCTGGAAGGATAGAATCTTGACATGGTACATGCTGCATCCTGACACCATCCCACAGAGAGACTGCTGCCCAGAGACCTGCCTAGAGAGCCCCTCCCCCCAGTAATAGCCAAGGCAAGGCACCTTCCACAGCCTGTTGATAACCATGGAGTGGCTGAATCATGCCTTTCTTGTCTCACCTTCTGTCCCCACAATTGCACAGGGCTCCTCAGAAAGGGGTGAAGGATCTTCCAAATTTGTGATGAAGGAAAGGAGAGGAACTGCCACAGCGTGACTCTTGCCTTTGCCCAATATTTCAGGTTGAGCACTGAATGGAATGAAGTGCCCCAGTTGGGACACTACAGCCTACATTACAGTTGAGCCCATGTGGTCCTGTGCCTGAGTGGATGGATGGAGGGATCATGACAGTCCAGCAGTTGTGCCTGCACTGTGAGGGCCTGGGTTGGGGCAGGGAGAGGGTGTCACATATCTGGTACACGCTTGGGAAGAAGAATTAAAGTAAGCATGACTCTTTGCCTTGTCACTATTGTGCCAATTGTTGATGAACTACAGGCTTAGCCTATGAAGATACCATTTGTGCCATTGCCAATGCACAAACCTTCTAGCTCCTCTATTGCTCTCTCCTCAAGCTTCCCATGGTTTCCCCTTATACTTAAAGAAGTAGAACTCAGGCAGCTTTGTAGTACAAGATGCAACTGAACATGCTGTAACAGCTGTATCTCCTGTGCCCTTCCTGCAAGTTCCTGTTCCTGCTCTGCTTTGAAGCAGTCTCCAGATAGTAATGCAGTGTGTTCAGACTCCAGGTCCTCACCCCTCCTCAGCAGTACAGCATTGCCAATTGCTCTTGTTGAAGGTCTCTAAATGCAACTGTTGGCCAAAGGAACAGATGAACATATCCCAGCCCTCCCTTGCCTTCAGCTCCAGCTTGTGTGACGGTCACCTTCCCCGGGTACCAACTCTGCCTTGGTACATGTTCTAAATCCTCCTGAGCCAGCCTGCTACTGGAGGGGCAGAGTTTTGCATGTGTACACGTACATACACACACAGGTCAAGAAGTTATTTTTTCCCAGGGGCTCTTAAATGCAAGTTTCCTGATTTGGGAGGAAAACAGTAAGTCACTCAGACAGTTCTAGTCTTCTGACATTTAATAAGATGCCAGGCACAGTCTGAGCCTTTCAGAAACTACCTGCTTAGCAGGAAATTTCAAGTATTTTCTCTTTGCTTCTCATCTTCGTGTGGTGGCTGTTGGTAAGGGTGACTGATGGACAGAGACTGCAGAGGATGGGTCTGTCCCTGTTCCTGTGAAGACAACAAAGGACAAACAAATCTGTGTTCCTGCAGTATTAAAACTAACCACTGGGAACTCAGGGGGATTTTTGCACCGTGTGACCAAATGGGACTGCCAAGCCACCAAGGACAGGGCTCTCTCTGATTCTACCTGTACAAATCCCATGCCAGAGTCTCCACTAAGAGTGTGGGGCTTGTGGCAAGCATCCCAGGGCTGGGCTGTGTGCCTCCCATGGGTGATTAATGAAGCAGGTGTTTTTCTCCATCTCGTGGGCTGCGGGCAAGGAAGCATGCAGATGCAAGCAAAGTTCAGAACAGGAGCAGGCACTGGTCAAGTTCACTGGTTCAAGCTTTGCCTTTGCCCAGCCTGGAAAGAGGATGGGCAGATGCCCATTCCCTAGCGTGGATCAGAAGCCAGGCTGAGGCTGTGAAAGGCTTGACACTGAAAAGGAGTCAGGCCCTGCAGTAAAGGCGAGTGTGGTGTGTTGTGTGCAAAGGACTGGAGGGCTGTGGAAATGCAGGGAAAGTGCCACAAAAAGGAACTGTGTTGACTTGGGGGAAGTATATTTGATGCAAAATGCCAGGACTGGTGGTAGGACTCAGGACAGGCAGCCCTTTTTTTCTGTAACATACCTCCAACTCTGTCACAAGCTGGGCATCTCAAACCTTCCAGTTCAGTTGTCCCTTTCCCTTGGTTTAACCACTGGGATATGGGAACTCACCCTAATCCTACCCTGAACCTGCAGTCTGGAAAGTTTCTTGACCTTGCTTGCATCTCCCTCCCTCCCCATCCTCTTCAGGACCATGTCTGTGACAACAAAAGAGGTGTTGGTCCCTCACCTCAATCACATGGGGCACTGTAGTTCATCACTGCAGTTTCTTCTGGAAGACAAGAACAAAAGGGCTGGTGAGATGATACACTTGCCAAAAACACACTAAAGCAACACAGCATTGTGCCTCTGTTTCTAGGAGGGGCATTCCCTCATCTTATATGACTTCCCTCCACTGTGACACATGATACCACTCTGTCAAAGACTCAGTATGCAGCAAGTCCAAATTCACTCAAGTCATGGGGCTGGTGAGCTTTTGAAGCTGTAAATCTCAAACAGCTCCATTACAGCTATAGTTTCCTCAGTTTCTGTTTCAATAGCAATCCTTGACACATTTCCAGCTTTTCCTCCCATTAGGGACCTCAGAGCACAGATGACAAGTTCTTTACAGTGTCATTCTTCTTAGGGGTCACTAATTCTCCTAAGCCATCCCCTCGCTGTGGTCCCTCTGCCTTTGCTAACTCCCATAAAATGAGTGTATAAAAGCATGGCTCTGGGCTCCTTGCTCCCCTCTTGTTGGGAGAGTTAGACCTTAAGTGGCTTTATGTGCCAACATCAAGCTTGCAAGTTCTGGGACCAGAGAGAGAAGGATCTACTATTTTGAAACCCAAGAGAGTAAGTCCATCACTAGACAGCTTCTAAGGGGCAGTTAGATAAACATGTCAGGGATGGTATCGTCTTAGACTTGACAACTTCAGAAAATTTCTTCCCAGGGTACATTTGGGTGGTGTCTGCAGTACAGCATCTGAACTCACCTGGCATGTAGTAATCGTAGACCTTGATATTAGCTGGCTTACGATCCTTCACTTGCATGTCCTGCTGCACCAGCAAAGTGTAGGTGTGAGGCTGTCTAGTCAACTAAAACCAAGAGATGCAGCGATTATGGCCAGAACCAAAATCCTTTCAGACAATCCCTTCCACCTTCTCTTGCTAGGGCTTTGTGGAAAGCTCACCACTGTGACAGATCTGTTCTGCTTTTGAGTTCATCTCAGAAATATCTTTTACGTCACATTCTGTGGCCGTCTCCCAGTTTTTTGGTCACCAAGTTTAACTCAGCTCGTGAGAAACATCAAACCTACAGAGTCAGTGTGCATTAGGTATCTAAATGTAGCATGAGTGTTCCCAACTCTCATATTCCCATCCAGCTCTGCTCTGAGTTCCTTTATGCATCTTGCCTCAGTGGATACTTTCATACACAGTCCCATTACATTAGCTCTTATTCTCCAGTCTCACACAACCCCTATCATTAAGCAGACGTGTGCAAGGTGTGGATGAACAGCTGCTGGATGGTAGTAGTTATATGACCTGCTGTTGATTGGGTTCTACCTCATGATACATTGCAGCCTGGGCTGAAATCTTTCTCTGTGCTGCCTTTCTGCTCTGTGCTGTAGATGTAACAAAAGCAGCATCTCTGCAAGTCTAATGTATCCACACAACAATAACCTACTTGCTGTGAGGCTAGCTTAGCTCAGCTTCTTGACAACTGGGGATGAAGGAGTGGTTTCTGAATCACAGAAATGTGGAAGTACTCCTTGGAAATACTGAAGTTTTAAAATTCATGTCAGGTCTTGTTTCTGGTACTGTTTAGGTATGCATGTAGCCAGAGAAAGGCTGGAGTGGTTGTTAATCTGTTGATTAATGGAGCTGTGGAGTGGGAACTGCTGCTTACAACCATCTGGTTTAATTTTGAGTGATCTTGGCAAACTCTGCGAGCAATCTTGGATGCTCCATACTATATTTAGGTTGCTTAAGGGCTTTCTAAGAACTCAGGCTTGCTTGAATTTACTAGATGGATACTACAACTACTCCCCAGTCCTGATCAGACACTGTATATGGACTTTCAACAGTCTCTGAAACATTGCCAACAGATGCAGGCTTAATATCAGAGCTATCCTCATTTCACTGAAGTGGCCCTGTATACAGCTGAACTACTGCAGGCTGACACAACACACTTCTCCAGATCAGCAAATGTGGTTGGTAAGCAGCAACAACGGCTCTGAATACTGACAATACTAATGGAACCAAGATACAAGAGTAAGTGAAAAGCTGTCTGCTAGTCCATAGTTCTTGTAATGATGATGTTAGTCTAAATTCCACTCACTTCCTCCAGGTAGAGAATGACTTGGTCAGCTTCGGTTTCAACTTTCTTCACTAAAGGCATTTTCTTTAGCTGAAAATAGTGCGGGAAAATATCAGAAAGACTAACAGAAAGCAGAAATATTCAGGGATATTTGCCCTTGTGAGAGCATGGGCAAAATGTTCACATGGCCAAGGAAGCCCTTGGGGTAGTGGAAGATGAGGTGTGGTCTGGGAGACACTTCGAGTATAAAAATTTCTTTGGAAGAAAAGAACTGTGTTTCTCTGCCCACAAGAATGATCACAGTTCTGCATACAATCCTGCATGATAGTCATCCATCACTGTTCCCATCCCAGCTGGATACAAACTTGCGGTCTCACCTCTTCCAGTGAACCTGCCACGGGGCTGTATCCAGATAGCAGCTCCACTTGGATCAGGACCATGTTGGTGGACACACGGTTCCCTGTGTAGCTGCAGCAGGAACCCAGGGGACAGCACTAATGTTATTTTCTGAGCCATGATCTCCAGATACTCCAGCCCAGCTTTGGTACTCATGTGGAGGAATCTGCCTTTCCTTCCAGTGTTTTTCCTGTAAGCATACTTGTTCCTGTACTGCAATAAATCTTTATGCTTCCCCTGATCTCTCTTTTAATTGTGCTGAGCCAAGGAGAATAAATTCCTTGGAAGGCTGCTGGAGTTACCTTCTCTAGGCATGGCAGGGAATATCATATCCTCCATCTGCTCTCTTGACAGTTCTATCCCAAGTCAGACAGGGGTACAGCAGAGGAGAGTGATGTGACAGTCAACCAGGACCAGAGGAGGGAAGACTTATGAATAAGTGTCAGCAGTCAGTCCCACATGATCTTCACATTGCTAATGTTTTGAGACCTAGTTCTAGAAGGTGGTGAGACCCATAGACCTTGGGAGAACTTGTGACTGGCACGATAATGAAATAGGAATATAGCCTGAGCCACCCCTCTGGGGCCTTGTACCTTTCACCCACTGAGGAGAGCATAGATAAATGAAAGGGGATATCTTAGCACTTGGACCTCATGAGTGAAGGGGAATCCTGGCCATCAAGACACTGGTGTGGTGCCAGAAGCCTCTTAGCACAGGGGAGGCAAGGAGCAACTGAGTGTCTCCTACCGAGCATGAATGGTGATGGGGAACTGGGTGCTGTTGGGTGCGGTGCACTCTGTCTGCACAGATACAGCAAAGGTGATGTCGCTCCTCAGTGGAGGGATGTGGTACCGCAGAATGGCCTGCCGGGACAGAAAGAAGCTAGTTGGCAGAGAATAGCAGGTTTTTTTTTTTGCTGGAAAGTATCTTTGTCTAGCATTTGATTGCTGTCTTGCACTAGCATAAGAGAAAACCATGTAGCAGAAGCAGAGGTTCTGCTAGTGCACTGCTCCTTGTGGTGTTCACTGGACTCCTTGGAGAGGAGGTGCAGCTCTGACTGAGTGGAGATGATCCAGATCTCATTTGTGGAGTTGCTATTCCCTTCCTGTTGGATCCCAGCTACTCCTACCAGCCTTGGAGCCCAGATTCTTGCAAGTCACTGTAGCAGTCTGTTTTCAGTGTCGGCTGTGTAGCAATGTGAGAGGTTCCCTGCTTTCAAGGCTTTTCCCCAGACAGACCTTTTCTCCTGGCTGGTCTTACCTGCAGGAAGAGGCACCCATGGCCCTGCACATGCACAGTATAATCTCGGGGAATGGCTGGCAGCTCCACTGTCTGCAGCAGGAGGCGATTGGTGTTGTCTACTCTGATGTTTTGGTTGAAACCCTCAGAGGAGACTGAAGCCTGAAGATCAGGGCCATCCTTGCTGAAGGTCTTGGTTGCATACAGGGCTAAGGCTTCCAGAGCGACCACTGTGTCCTGAGGGAAGAGAAACACATTAGGCAAAATAGGATCCCTGCTTCCTGTGCATGCCCAGCCCTTAGCCTGTCCCTCCCTCATACTGCAGCTACAGCACAATAAGGGTTGAGCTTTCCCCTTGGACTTTCAGCATGGAATTAGCTCAGAGGCATACAAATATTCACCTTTTCCCAACTCTCAGCAGCTATAAATCCATACATCTTTTCTTTTCTTTTTTTTTTTTCTTTTTTACAATGGGCTGTGCTAGAACCCATTGCTCTCACAAACCATAGTTGATGACAGGTTCTCTGATGATGATGGCTCAAAGGGATTACCTGGGTTGAAGCAAAGCCTCCATAAGGGTTTTGCTGCTTGGTGAGCCATGACACAATCTGGGATGCCTTTCTGATTTCATCTGAAGACAAACTTGACTTTGAAAGGTGAGCCATGAGGATACTAGATGTCAATTCCACATCAACGGATGGAGCCCGATACCAATATAGGGAGTCTTCCTCCTGTTTCGGCTGTTGACTCCAGTATATTTGGTCATCTAGGGGTGGAGTGGGAACACTTATGGAGTGTGTAGCTGTATCTAATGACCTTGAAGTCCTATTCAGCCCCTGTGCCTAGGTACTGAGTGAATATGTACACTGGGACAAGATATGGGTGCCTACCTCCCTATTTGCCCCCTACACCCTGCTTTTCCCAGTAGAAACCTGGTCCCACAGACTGGGAAGGAGCTCTACAACATCCATGAAACTCACCTAGTTTGGATGACTGGGAGACCAGGACTATGAGATCATCCATAGAGAAAGTCTGTCTCACAGTATGGATACAGCTCAACAAACAGAGGCTATCCAAGACTTGGGCTCCCCATAGAGCTCTGCCAGTGCCCCCTTCTCCTGCCCTCCTTTCCCCTGGTCATTCAGCCCTGGGATCTTCACACAATTCTGCTAATGTCCCTCTCTTCCACCCCACAGTCTTTGGTACCTGATATTATGGCGGCCTTATCCAATCTTTTGAGGATTTTCTGCCTGAGGGCCTTATCACCTGCTACTGCAAAGGCGTTTGCAGCTAGCGCCAGGCTGTAGAGGTTGGAACTGCCGGTATCAGCATTGACCAGGTCCTTTATGCATTTCAGAGCTTTCCACACAACTGGGTCCTAGGATAGAATTGAAAGCAGATTGGTTGCTGGCAGAGTGTACAGGGAGTGAATGCAGACTTGATGTATGCAAAGGAAGGTGGAAACAGGGAGAGGACACGTGGGGAGAAAATGGGTAACGTAGCTCTGTGTGCACAGAGTGCCAGTGCAGTGCCTGCTGAAAGGTCACACAGACAGCCCGTCCCCGCTGCTGATACTCACGGAGCGTGGCATCCCTGAGTGCAGGAGAGCTGTGATGATTGCAGAGCTCAGACCCAGTCCTTCCTCCACTGCACCCTGTGGCCACCACAAAACAGAGAAGAGGAGGGCTGCCATGAGAAGGGAAAGGGAGAAGTATTCTGGTGCCTTCTGCTCCCCAAGCAGGACACAGCACCAGCGCAGGCAACAGTGCTGGTCCTATTCCTTCTGCTAAGCAAGTGCTAGAGTTGGTATCTACTCTTGCAAGTCCTCCTTACTGGAGCACCTCTCAGCCACAGTGCCCCAAGCTCCTCTGGGTAGCAGGTTCCCTCCCTCTGCTGAAGATGCCCCTTTTCCCTCCTCTGCAAAAGATTTTCAGTAGCAGATTTCAGTTCCAGGGGAAAGTGATATTCCCACAACCCCACTGCAAGGTGGCACCTCACTTGCTGGCCAGGTTACTTGCACCTCACTTGCTGGCTGGCAAGGATATGGAGGAGCAATAGAAAAGGTATCTTTTTCAAAAGGAAGTGAAAGGTACCATTTTCTTCATGTAGAGGACTAATTATCTGAGGTCCTGACCATTGAACAGTAGTTCATTTTCAAGGTACTCTGTGTATATCTCTGCAGTACAAGTGCTGTGTTTCTGAGTGTATAGGGCATATCCCTGGCAAGGTGAATCTCCATTATTCATAACTTGAAAGAGTGCCACGATGACTAAGCACAGTCCTGAGTGTCACCCAAGGATGACCTCCCTCCTGCACTAGCGTTCATTTGTTCTTGGCATCCAAATTGGGCCAGAAAGTGAAGGAGGTCTGAGGTACCTAATGAGCAGCCAGGACATGTCATACCATCAGACCATTGTTGAAGAGCTTCCCCACACTCTTGAAGCAGCCAGATGGAGTCTGACTTTTAATCAAGGCACTGACAGCATCCTTTATATTCTGCTCATCTATGTGGATGAAGTCCCGGGCTTGGCTGAAGGTCTTGAGCACAAGGGCAGTAAGCCTAGAGCCAAAGAAAGGAGAAGAAAACCAGATTGAACCAGTCACTGATGCCCATCTCCAGGAGACAGGAGTCTCCATATCTTCCACTATTTCATCCTGCTTTAGCAGGGGCAGTCATACTAGATGATCTCTAGAGGTTCCTTCCAACCCCTACCATTTTGTGATTCTGTGATTCTGCCTTGAGAAATGCCAGCAGGCCAGACCCTCTGTGCAGATGGAGAACTGGAAGCAATGCACATGAGTTAGATGCTCTTGAAGCTCGAGCTCAGATCCATTTGCAGCAAGAGAGAAAAAAATCATAGACAGCTCAGTGCTTCCCCCAGAGCTCTGCCAACTCCAACAGGGTGCACTTGTGTGATTTAAAGCCAGGAGGGCTGATATTTAGTGAGCTCATTCAACCCCTTTCTCAATCCTGTTTGGGTACAAACCACTCCAGAAAACCTGGAAAGAAGGTGTCTTTGCAGCCAAGTTTTCAGAATCGGGCTCAGCTGGGGTGCCCAGGCACAAACAATCAATCAGAGGTACCTCAAGTCAGTTCATCGGCACAGTTCTCTTCAAAAAATCTCGGGAGCAGTTTCTGTTCAAAACTCCACACCTTCAGACTCCTTCAGTTTCACCAGACTAAAATACAAGCCAGCCTGAGCCTGACTAGGTCAAGCTGTTGTTCTTCCACTGTGTCTGGATATCTCTGCTTACCATGTGTTCCCTGGCTCACTTCCTTCCCCAAAGGCGCTGTAGGAACCATCTGTGTGCTTGTACAGGAGTTGCCGTTGATAGCCTGTGGGAAGAGGCTGGGGATAGTGAAGATGCTCTGTGTCTATTGTGTCCTCAAAGTGACAACCTGCCCCACCAATCCTGCTGATCATTATAGAGAGCATTGTCTCTGAGGGTGAGAGGGCAAAGGACCTTCAGAGAGGTACCATGTACCCCATGTTCAGCTGAGATACAGCAGCATGATTTATACTGCTGTAATTCACATGGTGTCAGGCAAGTGACGCTGCACAAATCCTCTTCAGCACCAAGCCTCTGCTGAGATCGCCATCTTAATAATCCAACATGAGCAGAAGTCCACTCACCACTTTCCAGATAGACAATTGCCTTCTGTTTGATTTCTGGAGTCAGTTGTCCAGTTTCTTCGAGGTATCTTGTGATAAAGACATTGGGGGCAAAATGAACCATATTCTGCTCACCACAGCCACTGGACATCTGGAGGAGCTCATCTATGTTGTCCAGTGCTGTCCCCAAAATGTCACCTGTAGGACAGAACCACAGATTTGGGAGCTTTACATATTCTTGTATGTAAAAAATATCTCTTCTTATCAGTTCTCCAGATAACCTGCTAAGACTGGTCTCAGTTCACCGCTGCTCACACTAGGGTGACTTTAATATCTATAGAGTCCTGTAGGGACATTGATATGGTACTTGTTTATCTTTCCCTTGGCTGGGTGAAATTATACATCCATCTGGCCCTGCATCACTTCTATAAGAGAGATGAGATACTTCTCTGGAAGACATAAGGACCCAGTATCACATCTCACTGTACACAATTCCCACTTATTACTCTGCTAAAGCAGACATGGTGGCACCAGAAAAAAAGACTCATGCAGGCAAAAATCTTACTTTCCAAGACCCCCCAAAATCTCACCTAAGAAAGAGATGTAAGCTCTCTCTGACCCAAGGACTGTGTTCTCTGGTATAGTGAATGTGATTGTTTCTGAAGCTGAAGTTCCTGAAAATGACAAGAGCATCAGAGTAACAACAGGCAGGAGGGAGACAGCAGACCTACAGGCATCCCCAGAAGAAGGTGTAAACAAGGCTGGGATCAGTACTGAAATCAGCATTCACAAGAGACGATGACACAGAGATCAGGCCACCCACTGATGAATGACTGTGATGTGGTTAGGCAGCTGCTTGGTGCTGCCAGGAGCTTGTAGTACTGGGTAGAGCTGAATGGCTTTGCCTCCTCATAAAAGCTCCAAAATCCCTGACTTTTGCCTCCCCAGGCACCTCCAGATAGTCCTAGGGTTGTTCCCGCACCACACTGCTTCTCTTCGGTCTCCTTGCTCTGTATGCATGTACAGCCCCAGTGTTAAGATACTCCCTGTCTCCAGGGTACCTGCAGGGTACCTGCAGGGTACCTCCAGGGTACCTGCACCTACCTTTAGGGCACAGGAGCGAGGTGTGTGTCTTCTCCTCCAGCAGTCCCTCTGCCTGGTGGGGAAAAGCTGGTCAGCTCAGAAAGGACAGCAATAAGTTGAGATAGCAGCTGTGCAGCACCTCACCTTCCAGCAGGCACCTTTTCTGTCCTCATGGGCCACGCAAAGGGCCTCTCACAGACAGCAGGGATATGTGCACTGACAGTGAAGTTCCACTGGGAAGCAGTTTTCTAAGCTCCTACATGGCTTTTGCCCACATTGCCCTGCTAGTAAGCAGTTCTGATGTCTCTGTCCCATCAAATGGAGGTGCTCAGCCAATGCCCCAGTCCAGCCTGCCATTAGAATCGCTCCTTGCCCAGTACCCCCTGAGAAATGTGCCTACCTGCCCAGCTGACTCTCCCTTCTGTGAGCCACCCACCAGGCTGTTTTGAGCCTGACCCTGTTCTGACATTGCCAGGACCCTGAAGCATACTCTGACCTTCACCAGCACGTGTTTAACCACTGTGTCCTTCCCTCCAGACTCTGGCACAACAGCTGTACTCTCAGTGCAAACATCTTCATGCTCCGTCACCTCCGCAGTGACAGTGAAATTCACCTTCCCTAAAGAACAAAACAACAAGAGGACAGTTGGCACATCCATGCCCACATTTTAGTTTGGTCTGCCTAAGGCTGCTCATTCATGCTTCATGTAATAGGCCACTCTCCCTTCCAGCCCAGCTCTGGTTTCCTCAAGCAGCTCTGCCAGTGCCTCCCACTACTGCCCCTTCCTTGTCCCCTTACCTAATTTTGTAGCTTTCACATCCCAGGAAAATATTTTTGCTGAATCAGGACACAGACAAATAGTGAACTTGACATTTGCATGCACAAATTCAAAATCCCTGGAGTCCATCAGGCTAAGCTGGAGCTAGAGGTGAAACAAAAGGGAGTTCAGGTTACAGAGCTGCTGCTGTGTTTTTCCACGTCAGTCAAGCCCAGAAGTCCAGAGTGAGTATGATGATGGTCCTGTTGCAATATCTGTGGGACACCAACAGCCCACAGATACTGCAGTCCTATAGGGTTGAGTTTATGGCGAGGGATAAGGTGGACAGAGACATCTCTGCGTGGAGCTTTGTGAAGAGCTTCTTTGGTGTCTTTTACCCAATGCCTGAGGAGGCAGCCCCTTGTCTGGGTCTATTAGTGAAGTACTGTTACCACAAATACCCTGCCCAAAAACCATCCTGGAGGGTGCCACTCACTGCCATGCATTGCTTCAAGTAGCTGAAGACTTTGACTTTCAGAGGAAATGACTCTCCCCGGAAGACAGAGTAGGGCAAGGTAGGTTCCACGAAGAAGGGCTTGAAGCTCTGCAGGCTGGTGGTCTCTGAGATTCCCAACCCATGGTGCTCTGAGGTGCAGAAGGCCATGGTTCTCCAGTCTGTGATACTGTCAGGTACTGTGAAAGCTAGCTCAGCAGCCCCTGAATCACTGAGGAGAAAACAGAGTGGAAGAGGTTGTCCCCATCCCTGTAAAGATTTCCCTTTGGAAGACAAATGCAGAAGGACTGTGAACTGGGAAGTGTGTGTGAAGGTGTGAGCATTCCTAGGAAGCAGAGCAGAGGCATGGAAAGGATAGCAAATAGGTGGGCAAGGAAGGACTGAGAAGCAAATGCAAACCAAAATTTTATTCTAGACAGAGTTGTACCTCAAATTATTGTTTTGTATGGGCACACAGGGCTCCCAGGGGTCCTTGTTATACACCCACCCTGTGCCAGGAAGTACTGTGTGACAACTCTACCAAACTAACACCTAAACTCCCAATCACAGTTCTGTTATTAATCATAACTATAGGAGTCACTTACAGATCTGCATACACAAAACAGAAGACGGTCCTTGCCGTGAAATGGGCAACAATCAAGCCAAATGAGTTGGAGGTGTAGAGATCCTGTTTTACAGATGGAGAACATTGGCATGTGGGAGGCTTAAGAAAGCTGAGATGTGTGAGCAAGGGGAGAACAGTGGATGCTGCATAACTTGACTTTAGCAAAGCCTTTTGACACAATCTTCCATAGTATCATCATAGCCACATTAGTGTGGACTGGATAAGTAGACAATAAGGTGAACAGAAAATTTGCTGGACCACTGGGGACAAAGGATGGTTATTGGTGGCACAAAGTCCAACAGGTAGCCACCACTGGCATCCCTCAGGGACTGATACTTAAGCCAATACTGCTTAATGGCTTTATTAATGATCTGGATAATAGGAGAGAGGATGTCCTCAGCAAGATTAGCAGACTAATCTTGCTATGTATTAGCAGACTATAATTTGTTGTGGCGGGGTTCCTGATATGCTTGAGGGAAAGGGTGCTATTAAGAGGAACCTTGACAAGCTGGAAAAATGGGCTTGAAAATGAGTAGATTCTGTATCTGCAATGGAATAATGTCATGCAACAGTACAGACTAGGCAGTGACTGGCTAGTAAGCAACTCTGCAGAAAAAGAGGTGAGGGTCCTGATGGATGACAAGTTGAGCATGAGACATCTCAAATGCTCTTGCAGAAATAAAGGCCATCTACTCCTGGACTGTATTAAGAATACTGCAGCCACTGGGTTGAGAAAAGTTATTTTTCCCTTGTGTTCCTCCTTTGGGGGACCACATCTGGAGTACTGTACTTCCTTATATTACAGTATAAGAAAGATACTGACATACTCAAATGCATACAGTGGAGGATTACCAAGATGGTCAGAGGGATGGGGCATTGATGTATAAGGAATGGCTAAAAGAACTGGAGTTTTCAAACTTAAGAGGGAAAGGCTAGGGGGAGATCTTTTAGCTTTCTAAAGCTACCAATTGGGAAGGTGTAGAGACAATGAAACCAGTCTCTTCTGAGGTGCATATTGATAGGATGAAAGGTAAGGGGCACAAGATGGAACATGGGAAATCCTGACTTGAGATAAGAAAAATACCATGGGGATGGTCAAACACTGGAACAGGTGCCCAGATAGTTTGTAGAATCTCCACCCTTGGAGATACAGAGAACTTGACTACAACTTGATCTAACTGGACCTGCCTTGCACAGGATGTTGAACTACAGACCTTTGGAGGCCCCCTCCATTCTATAGGAGTCTGTGATTTTAAGTTCCCCAGGATCATTTGAAAATCTCAGGCACAGCCAAGAACTGAACCAAATCTGCATTGTCCTTATCCACTTCTTCACACCTCCCTTTCCTTTGTGGGCACAGAAGACAATAATGCCCTGGTTCTGCTCCTGCCCATTCCCTCTCTGCTGTGGCTGGTAGGAGTTCTGGATCCATGTGGGGCCACAGCCCATAATTACTCACTTGATGGGAACCAGAGTCCAGATGAATGTCTCTGGAAACCAGGTACGTACTGGCCCTGCGTCGCTACCCAGCTCAACATGCTCTGACTCAACAGGTTCAACAGCAGCATCTGTTTCTGGGTCCAAGTTGTCCAAGTCTGCAAGCTCGCCATAAGCTATTGGGAATACAAGCATTCATTCAAAGGCTGAGCAACTATGAAATCAAGATAGAGTTCAGCTGGGAAAAGCTGAGCTCTTCATCCCTCCCACTCCCACTCCCACTCCGATCCTATTGTTCTTTCCAAGATGCCTTCAACCTACTTCACTACTGTCTTCCATGAGACAATCCAGCAGACCATGTGGATTCCAGTATGTGTGTGCTCCCCCATGAGGAACTCTACCTGCTCACACTTTTGGTCTCAGCCCCTGCAAAAAGGCATAGATACTGCCCAGTGCCAATCTTGGCTCAGTCTCTGGCTTCCAGCAAGACCTTTCCTAGTCTTACAAACAGATGTTCCTTCTTGAGATGGCTGCCTCATTTCCACCTTTGACCATATTATCTGCCTGCCTGCCAGCAGAAGCTTCCAAGCAGGTTTTTCCTATGCAGCCACCCTTCTGCCCCTCCAGTGCGCTGTGCAACCTCCTGCTCATCTCTGGAAGCCATCTTCAGTTTCTCAGCACACTGCATGTTCAGCTGCCCTTTTGCAGCCTGTATGTTACCCGTGATTTCCAAAGAAACAGAATAAATTGAGATGTACACATGTAGTCGTAGTTGAAAGCGGTCTGAGTGTGGCACTCGATTGGAGACTTGATTTTAAGGTTGGTTAAAAATGTTAGACCTGAATTCTGGTGGGAAGAAGGGGAAGAAAAGAAGGTAGATATCAGTGGAGGAGGTAGTGCATCTGAGGGTCTGTCTTTGCCCCCACCTCCCAACATATCAGCCACCCTGCGTTGTTGTACCTCAGCCTCACCTGCGAATTTATACAGGGGGAGAATGCAGAACCACCCTGCTCGCAAAGCCTGATCCTGGCCCCTCACACCAAAGGAGGCCTCTGCAGTCAGGATTGTGGAACTGAGCATTCACATGTGCACGCCCACATACAATGTCATTATTTTGGCACCATAGTTTGCTGCCCACCCTAACATAGACTTGTTCTCATCTTTCACCTGCTATACATTGCTGCTCTTCTTTCCCTCCTTTCCACAGCACCCTTTTTCTTTCAGGTACTTTGCTTTTCCAGCTTCCAGTTTTCATTGATTCAGGCTGACACTCCCCTCTCCTTCCAACCCCTAGAAAATCTGAGGGTCTTGATCTTGGAATGAACAGGAGCTGGGTTCTATGGATTTGGCTGATCAATGGGAATTTATTAAGCTGGGAGCATGGAGTGCCAGAGACCTCTTAGTTCAGAAGCCTGGCAAATTCAGAACCTGAAGTTGCCTGTGTTTACAGAAAAGACAATCTTTGAAGCTACCCAGGGCTGACATGGGATACAAAAAGGGCTCAGCTCTGATATTTCAGGTTTTCTGGAAATTAGATTTACCTTCAGAAGTTCATAAACATCTGGTTGGGACACTGCATAGTAGTAGCTGTTGTATGTGAATGGTGACATTGTTCCTGCTGGAGGGGTAGTCTGAGGGGAACCCATGATTTCTGGGCTCTTGTGGGTCGTACAGTAGTCACTGTAATAGTCTGTAAGAGTACTGGGGTGCTCCTGAGAATAGCTGAACATATTGTACACCTGTAGACAGAGAATAAAAACAGTACAGGTCAGTGTGATACATGGGAAATTTTTCATTGTCTATCCAGAGATTTTCTGTGACCATAGAGGCAGAGCTTGGATCCTGCCTGCCACAAAAGCCCAGCCTCAAAGGTTTTTAAGCTTCATGGAGAGCCTCCATAACTTTTAGATGCATAGCACCAGAGATGAACATGAATTCTTCAGGGGTACGGCTGCATAGCTGTGGCTATTTTTAGCTCATAGGTTGTACCTGTGAGCTCAATGCATACAGTAAGGACATCTTCCCTGTAAGGGTCATTAGGCAGCTTCTTGTCTGACTTAAGGAACAACCTGAGTCCACCAAGACAGTGTCAAGGGGTAATTCAAGGGTCTTTAGACCCAATGCATCCCAGGTCTAGAGGAGAAAAAAGTCCTTTCCATTGCCAAGACACCACTTACAGTCCAGTCTGTGAATGGACAGTCTGTCTGGTTCACATGAGCTGGAACAAAGACATGGAGCCTATCACACAAAGGGCTTTTTTTTTTTTTTTTTTTTTAACATAACTCTTTTTCAGAGTACTATCATGAATTGTGTCAGGAGATGCAAGTCTCTCACCACCTGGTTGCCACTGTGGAAGAGCACTCTAAGTTTATCAAGGATGTGACTTCAAGCTGTACTTAGGGATGTCAGCAGGTTACTCTATTGGATTCCTCTGTAGAGACTGGAAATTTTGCCTGGTGTTTGATGTTGGCCTTCATTTTTTCTCATTAAGCCATGTTCTGTTCCCATTCAAGTACTTGTTATATCTGCTGTGCCTTATTAATCAATGCCTACAACCAGATTCTCAAAAGGCATCTCTCCAATATTAGCAAGGCTCAGCACAGAAGTGACTCACACTGTCCTTGGATAGCTCAGCCTCTGGCCTCAGGAGAAGGACGCTCTGGTCTACAGCACGAATGCTACATAGAGAGCCTGGTGCAGCCTGCAAATGGAGCTGGACAGCTGATCCTGGAAGAACCACTGTGTCTGAGAAGCCGAGCTTCACCTGAAACAGCAGATGAAAGAGGGACTGAAGACATTGACAGGGGAAGGAAAGGGAAAACTGGGGCTACCAGATTCTGCTGGACATCTATTGCCTTTTTGCAGTTAACTACCTGCCCTCCAGTCTACTTGCCCTCTTATGTTTTGTGCATTACTTACATGGTTCCTGAGGCACTTGGAGACTTTCAGACTGAAGGTGTCAGCTGCCACTTGTCCCTCAGGGAAGGCAGTGTAAACGAAGAGGGTAGCCATGGGTGAGATGAGGTCAATGGGCAGAGTGACATTGAAAGCCCCATTATACTGACCTGAAGGAAGGAGAAATAAAGCAAGTATAGGAAGAGGTGAGGAAGTCTGTCTCCAAGGATTACAGCAGCAACATGCTCATCCTCTATAACATTTCTGCACAACTACTTTGATAAAAACCATTCTGCCTTGCTTCTGGGGAGGCCATAGATAGACCAGGATGTAGGTTAGTGCTCTTTTGTAGCAGTGACCTTACATCATGAGGGATCTTCGCAGCAGTGTACACTTGGAAAAGGAATTACTTTACACCCGAGTCTCTGTGAGTTTTCCTGGAGGTCTCTAATAATTCCTACTTGGCAGATAAACTCTCGACAATTTAATCATTTGACCAGGAAAAAAAAAAAGGGAAATTAAAAGACAGAAAAGAGATAGCATATTTGACATTTCCTCTTGATTTTTTTGTGGCAAATCTGTTGTTTCCTGTTGGTCTCAGGTCTCTTTTCTCTCCTTCCCCATTTAGTCTGGAAGGCCTTTCCTGATGGGTCTTTAATCTGTTACTGGTATTTAGATGCTCTTACCTAATGGTGGATCAAGAAGTACTGTTGTTTGGCCATGATGCACAAGGGATCCCCTGGCCAAAACCTAAAGAGTAATGAATGGATCAAAGGGTTGATACTGCCTCTGCTCCACGTCTCTGGGCCAGCAAAGAGCCCTATGTTGACACAGACCCATTGCAAAGCTGACCTCATTGCTGGCACTGCCCTGCACTCACCAGGTGGTAGAAGTCTGCTCTGGCAGGCCCATCTGCCAGCTCTGTGGCTAGGATGCGATAGTGCACTGTGACCTGCTGCACGTCCCCACAGGGCAGCATTGCCTGCACTGGCTGGATCCTCACAAAGCTGCGGCTGGTTGAGTAGAAGGCCCTCAGTATGAGGGATGCAGTACCATAAGACACCCTCACATTTTGATCACTTAAGTCCTCTGGCTGGGTCTTCGCCTGTGGCACAGAAAAGGTGGCTTGGTGTCTGAAGATTTCTTACAGTTCTCCCCACACCAAAACCAAGACTGACTGCACAGTGGGTTCTGAACTCTTCCAAAGTAAGATGCCTATTTCCACCTCAGCCAAGCTCAGTCCCAGAATCACAGAATGGTAGGGGTTGGAAGGACCTCTAGAGATCATCTAGTCCAATCCCCCTGCCAAAGCAGGTTCATCTAGGCAAGGTCACACAGGAACACACCCAGACTGGTCTCAAAAGTCTCTGGAGAAGAAGATTCCACAATCTCTTTGTTCCAGGGCTCCATCACCTTACAGTAAAGAAGTTTCTTCTCATGTTGGGGTGGAACTTCCTGTGTTCCAGTTTGTGCCCATTTCCCCTTGTCCTATCACTAGGCACCACTGAAAAGAGACTGATGTCCATCTTCCTGACACCCACCCTTCAGATATTTATAAACCTTGATGAGATCCCCTCTCAGCCTTCTCTTCCCCAGGCTAAACAGCCCCAGGGGTCTCAGCCTTTCCTTGTAGGAGAGATGTTCCAGTCCCCTTCTGTCACCACGCCTGGGATAACTAGCACCTAAACAGGAGGCAGGGAGCTGCATACTACTAGGGCTTGGGCTAGAGCCTGAACTTCGGCAATGTTGCTGATACCCTGGGAGCAAGCCAGATGGTTAGACTGTGTAGAGTGGCTTACAAGTCCTTCCATCAAACCAGTGAACCCTTTTCTTCTGCCTAGTACAAATAGGGAAAGTATCAGCATGGATCTGCCCTAATAATGTATTTCACTGTTCAGTGTTATTCCACTTGCACGCTGTACTTCTTTTAGCACTTTCCCTGGTCCCTAGGTAGAGGTGGGACGGGACAACTGAAGATCCATAGCCTCTCTTTGACGCCTCATCTTTGACGTATGACCTATCTGCACTGAGACTATGATATTAACAGCTTGTGAGCTTCTAGCAAGGTCAAGATCCATACTGTATGCACTCTGATAAAGAGATAGGGCTTGTCTCAAAGTGCCTTGACTTTAAAATTTAGATAGGACAAGTATTAGAAACCTACTCCTACAACCAGACGAGTGACCCTTCCTTTTTCATGGGAAAGTAGAAGTAAACTTTTCTCTGTCAATTCCCTGTTGGTAGCATCCCTATTTCACTCCTTACATCCTGGTTACCTGCTCTGCTTCAGATTCCTTACTAGTCTTCCTTCTTTATCACCTCAGTTTTCTGTCTCTTATATTCCAGATCTCTCCTAACTCTTATGCTATGAGGAAACATAATACAAACTGGTCACTGATGTTTTCCTGTCCACATGTATTTTCAGATGCTTCTTCCCTAGCTCTTTTCCTTTCTTCTTGTTCCATACCATGTGGGAATTCCTCCATTGCTCTCTGTCCCTGTCCAGTCCCACAAAGCCCTTTCCACCTCAGAGAGAGGTGCTACGTAGGGAGACCTCAGTCTACTGCCCCATCTCTCATCATGTCTCCTGACTGCTCAGGGACTGCGCATAGCACCAGAAGCCAGAACACTGGCTCTGCTATAGGCTATTCCTCTTGCCTTAGATCTGTCATTTCACTTCTTCATGTCTCCACCTCCCTGGTTATACCAAGACAATGACATAGACTATAGGTCTGAGGGGTGCATTGCTTAGGGTTAACCAAATCCAGTGTAATTATTTGGCTTAACCTGTAGTACAACTTTACTGCTGTTGTTCCATGCTGACGTCTCTAGGGTAAAAGAGGCCATCCCAGTGTCATCTGTGAAGTAGGTGTTGGTCTGCTTCCTGCTACCATAGGACACCGTAAGAATCACCTCCTTGTTCTTCAGGTATGTCCCATTGGCACTTTTGAGTTCCAGCTGTAACAATGCAGAGAACAGTCTTGAATTAGAGGCCTCAGGATTGAAAATCTACCTCCCAGTACAAGTCCCAGTTTCCAGTTTGCTTTCTCTGCAAAAGGGACTCTCAGTGTGAACTCTAACTCCTCCAACCCCTCCCCCTTTATGCAGCAGCCATCTATCTTATCTGGCAAAGCCATGTGCCTATCCTGTGGTCACACCTTTGGATTACCTCTTGGTAGAGATGTCAAAGAAGAGACTGGGACAAAGGACCAGGCTAGCAGCTTTGGGCAGCTCAGAGCAAGGGGACCCATCAGTACCTGTCATCTTCTTAGGCCACCTGCTGGGCTTTCCATATTTCTGCCTTGTTCACTTACATTGCCATAGTACGGAGCTCCTTGCTGATAGTAGTAGCTTGTCCCCCAGAACTGAAGAGTTGTGATATCAAAAGTGACCTTGCAGTTTTCAGTGGTGTTGAACTCCACCCCTAGGAAAGACAGGAGGTGCATGCAGGTGAGTATCATGCGTCTTGGCAAAGGCAACAAGATTGGATGGACTGAGGTAAGGGATGGACTATCACTTATAGGGTACTGTAGTTTCCCCATGTAACTTCAGGAGTCATTTAACACACTGAGCAATAGTGCCTTCTACATTCCGATCTGCTAGAATGACAGCTGTCTACCAGGACGTCTCTGCCAGGCAGTTCTCAAATGTGCTTTCTGATTTTGTTTAGGATGGTCCTACACATAATTGTCCACTTCCATTCTCCTCTCATTCTCACAGCAGAGTCACTAGAAGGCAACATTTTTCCTTGCCTCCACCACATTACTTTACAGTCTGGTCTTATCAGGTGGTGCCGTGTGACATCACTGCAGTTGTTTGCTAAGTGAATGTGTGTCATTGCTTTCAGCAAGGGGCTGAAAAGTATTTTCTTGTAAGGAACGGTTTGTAAAATTTTATAAGAGAGGAAACCTTACAGGATGAGCTATTTAACAGTAGCTCTGGACAAGTAGGCTCATCTCCCTATCTGGGATATGGTGATAAATCTGTCAAGGGGCTATTAACAGTACACAGCCAGGGCCTTGTTTATCCCTGGCTGCTCTGAGTATCTCTTCCTTCCAATGGACTTTCCTAAAGTATATTTTAAGAACAAAAGAAGCTGGCCTGCTCCACCTCTGTGCACATTTCTACTGTGACTAGAAGATGAGAAAAAGCATCTCTTATCCATCTCTACCAAACCAAGGTGGCTGTCACAGCTGATTTAGCTACAACAGCTTATGGTGGAGCAAGCATACTCTTAAAGCCCATCCTGCAACTGGGAGAACTTACATATCCTATGTGAGTCAACCCTGGGTGGTACGGTACACAAGAACATCCGTGCTGCCATGGTACTCCCAGGGAAGACACAACCCTCTGAACACTTGACTCCATGAGAGTCAGTGCAGAAAGCTCCAGCGGTTTGATGGGAAGACACAAGAATCCATAAGGAGTTGAAAACCCAAAGGCAAGCATGTTGTATCAGTGTAAAGTAAAATATTTTCCATGAAGTGTAGAATCAGTTTTTGCTACCTGTTCCACTTTCTTTCAGAAAAGCCAGAGCTTCCAGGTTGAAATCATAATTGTCACTACGCTTCTGGTGGTAGACCTTAATATTCACCTCAGTGGCAAAGCAGCCGTCCTTGTTTGTCTGGGGATGTGAAATTGTATCTGTTAACCAATCATGAATGCATTAATCCCTTCTGTAGTGTAGATCAAACCCAAGGCCCAGAAGTCTTAAACTGTAAGACTAAGACGTTTGAGTCAAAAGAGCAACACCCATACTGGCATGAAATGTACTTCTTTTCTGCAGAGCAGTTACTAACAGGAGATGTTAACTTGTTAGTTTGCCAGTAGCAAACATGAGATATCATTTCTCCCTAACAACATATTTTCTTCTGCTAGGGCAGGATTTATCTTTAAGATATGTGCTGGGTTACTTTAAAATATGTAAAAAAATATAGATACATTCATTTAGCTCTAGACATGAATGAGTAAAGGCTATGCTGAACTGCAATTGCTTGCTTAGATGCAAGAGGTAATTTCTGTGTCTCCAAAACAGCTGTTTCTGGGAAACAGCACATAAGTGTTTACACCAGATTAAAAGGTGGTGCTGAAAAGCATACAGCAGAAGTGAATTGATGCGGACATTGTTTGTATTTTTTATTGCCCTGTTGCAATACCCGTTTTGTAGGCAAATCTGCATTAGTTAGCTTGCCTATGGATGCTTCTTCCTTTGAGTGCATCTAAGCACAGAGAAATCACTGAGAGGGCCCAAGATTGCAACACTGGGGAGCTAAGGACCTATCAGTCATTTATCCCCAAGCAAAGAGCACGCTGCTTCAATAGATTATATCTGTCCCATGCCTTCCTGTAGTATTCTTCCCTCTTTGTCCCTGTTCCCCTCTTTTGCCAGTGGAGTGGATTGTCCCATGTGCTCACCTGACCAGTGTAATCCTTACAAATGCTGCGCTTGGCTTTGGAAGACTTCCGATTATAGCGGATATGTTTACGGCACACCACAGCCTTCACACTACCTTGGACTGGTTTCCCATATGTGTACCTGTCGAACGTAGCAGAGAGGACTTACACTCACTTACTGAAACACTGGGCCAAGCATGAAAAATATCTGCTCTTGCAGCTATACAACCCAGCAGCCTGCACTGTCTTCATGGTTCATGAGCTCAACAGAGACCAAGAAGTTAAAATTATTTCATCAGATTAAGACAGAAGGCAGTGATGAGTGAATTCTCTCCAAGTCAATGCTAGTCCCACCAGGCAGTGCTAGGGGGCATTGTGCTGGCCATAAATTGAATCATTATTCCTTCCACACTGGCACTGATCAATGTGGCAGAGGTACTGTATTGTAGGGCACATGGCCCACCGAAGGCATCCACTGCCACACACTTTCAAACTCACAGAGGATGAAGCAGGGAGAGAGAAGACGGAGAAAGGTGACAGTCCAGGACACTTCCTTAGCAAAGGATGCCAGGGTACCAGACTTTGGGGTGGGCGTAGGATTAGCAGAGACCATTCTGAGCTCAAATATTGATAGCTGTGCAGTTTTCAAATCAGTAAGAATGCACCTTCTGCCAGGCTAAGTCAGCTCACATGCCACAGACGTGGAGATGGAAGTTCTCCTCCAAGATGGTGACCACCTGAGGCATCCGGATCGAGACACTGAACTTGGGCAGGTCTGTGTGAATGCAAGAGAAATATAATTCAGTGAGAACAGAGAGAGCTCATTTGTTGCAATCCTCCCTAAATGATTCACAGAAAATAAATCTCTCCTTTCATTCCCTGACTACCAGCACAGGGCCTGGTAGCAGTGTACCAGCAGCTCAGCCAAAGACAGTGGGGTGGGAGCAGACAGCCTTAGACCCCTCCCCAGAGTTCAGCTGTGAGACAGTGTCTCAGTCCATCCTCAGGCCATGGGGGAGGAGAAAGCCAGTGGGTCTGACTGAAAGTCAGTGATTACACCTCCTGGCAGGCAGTTGGACATCTCAGGTGCTAGCACAATTAGCACAGCCATTCATAGTTGCATGGACCATTCAACTCTGTGTGAACTGGAAGGGCTGCAGGCAATATGTTTTTCTTTCCTGCTGTCAGCTCCCTGAGACTCTTACCATACTCCTCTACCCTGAAGGTATGTGTGCGATCAGGCATTTTGATGGTGTACTCTCCAGCTGGTGCTTCTGCAGCCAGAGGGAAGGACAGATCCACAATGCCTCCCACAGGTGTAACATTCAGCCACTGTGCAATTCGGATCCCTCTGGGGTTCTGCATGGACAGTTGTAGAGCGCAGTTATTTCCCAGTCAAAAAGAGACACTTTTGCAGCATGTCCAAGCTACCACAGCATGTTCTGAGCACATATCCTCTTGTCCTGAGAGCACAGGTCTATGACACAGCTGGAGGGCTCAGGTGAGTCCAAGCTTGAAGAGGATAGGGCTTTTCTCCCTGTCTCATTGATAAAGTCAATCTATCATATTATTGCTCTCTGGTGGCACAGCCATCTAACTGACTGCTGCAAAACTGTGGTTTAGTGCCTGCCTGTCTCACTAAGAGATAGATGTGGTCCCTCTTAGAGACTCCTGTGGTGATCCAAGCTAGCACAGACTCCAGATCACTGTTGAGAGGACCAATCCTGGCAGCGCATGCTGCCTAAGGCACGAGCTCCTTGGGGGTGATTGCTGGGAAGTGTGGAGAAACGAGTCCAGGACTTCATGAAGGGGTCATGAAGCCCAGTATAGAAAGGAGGCTGTAAAGACCTGGGATGCAAGGGCATTTGGAGGCTTTGTTGACTGCCACAATCAGTCTATGATAGACAGTGTCCTCACACTGCTGGTTCTTGGGAGGGCAAGATGCAGAACTCTGGCTTCAGTCACACTGCCCATCCAGGAAGAAGTTATCAATGAGTTGACAGGTGCTTTATAAACATATGGAAAAAGGGAACTGTTGTTTAAAAGGGTAGAGCAGAATCAGGATACAACATTTGTATAAACCGGCATAAAGCATTGCATAGTTGTCTCAGAAACCATGTATTGATTGTTTGGTGGGTATGGCGTGCAAATGTGCATTAGCTACTGTCAATTGCTAGCTGGAACTGTGACCTGTCTGTATGGGTTATTATAAACTCCCCGCTGCTTTTAGGTATCGTTCCTCAGCTCAGGGGACTGTGGTTTGTATTTTACCTATAATATTGAACATAAACTAACAGATTTTAAGAACAATATCCTGAAAGCTGCTTTGGGAAGTTTCTCTAGCTGTGTAGCCACAACACTAACAGGTCAAACTTCTATTTTCTGCATGTTAAATATAAAAGTCTCCTTAAAGAAATTTCAAGATGTTCACAAATCTTCAATTCACAGGCTAAAGGGACTAAAAGTCCCTTTAGAAGAAAAGTCCCTTTAGAAGAAACATCTACTGGACTGGTTTTCAGTGGCACCCATCATTTACTGCAGGGATCCCTATGTGATTGGTATTACAACACAGCACTGCCAAACCTGTGTGGATTCTAAAGGAAGGGAGGGCAAGAAGTTGAGGACTATTCCCATTCATTCTGAGGTAACTGGCTTTCTGCATCCATATTTCCTAACCATCATCTCCAAAACTGCATCTTCCTTAAGGTGAGAAGAGATCACTACTTTCAATAAAGTAGGTGCTTTACCTTCAGTTCCACCAGGCGATGCTGTGGGAAGGAAATAACAGTTACTAGTGAGATGATTTGGGGTAAGTTACCATCCAGCTCTCAGGGGTTTTTTATCCCCCAACCATTATTGAATCTCCCCTGAGCAATTCTCAGGGACTGCCCATGACCCAACAGCATGAGCAGCTCCTGTGTTGCAGGTGGTGCCCAACACCGTTCGTAAGCACCAAAAGCAACACTGAGACTAGCTGTTCACAGATGGGCCACCTTGCTGGACCAAGCACTGATCCAGAAGTCATGGGTCAGCCCACAGTATTTTCAAATTTATTAAGATTTCTCCCCTCTTGACTTACTGTTTCATTGCTGGCAATAAAGTTTTGATCCAAGGTTACAATTCGCAGCATGACTATAGAGCAAAAGAAAAAGAGGAATGGATGAAATGAAATTAAGTTTGTTAATAATATTAACATGGATGTTATTATATGGATAGAATGGTTGGCTAAGAAAGATGAGCCCCTGTGCTTCACTGAGAGGGTGTGGGCAGCATCTAGAGACATCCACTCCTGGGCCTATCCTCAAAGTCTTGCTACGAGCTGGCAACCTGCTAGAAAAAAGTGGTAACAGAGGTGGTGTGAGGCTTCTGGGTAGGCTGGCTCTGCTGGTGAGAAACATCATTTTTCTAGGCATTGGACCTGTGGTGGGGCATGCAGTCTTGCCTGCAGTTAAGGTCATGCCAGTGGAAAGGGTGGAGAGGTGTGGGGCAAACAGTTCTATCCTGTGGTGATCTGAGCTGTGCTAGGGCAGTGATGGGACCTGCAGGACTGTGATCCTTGCCTGAGGAAGTCTGTGGGAGAGAGAGGGATTTAGAGCACTGCCAGATTACTGTGGCTTTGACTGAAGCAATCATGCATATAACACAGTGGCACCTGAACCTTTCCTCAGGCATCAGCCAAAACACTCTGTCATGCTGAGTATGGCTAGTACTGGAGAAAACATGCACCATGCTGATGTAGGAGAGAGATATCCCCAAATCCCTCAAAGCCTACAACGGAGACAAAGCCTGTGACCCGTCTCCCTTGCAGAGCAGGCCCTGCTCCAAGTGCTAGAGGCTACCCCATATTTTGCAGCCTGAGGACTGCTCTTTCTCTCACATGACATGGTATTCTGTCCATACCAATCTGTCCAGGTCTGTACACAGGTTTGTCTGTCTGGATAAAAGTCTTCTTGTCTGCATGTTTGATCAGAACTTTCTGTTTCTTCTGAACTTCTGAGTTGGCCTCCAGGATTGTGATAACAACAAAAGCCACTTCATCAGGGGTTCCAACAGGACGAGGGACCTGCAGGCATAGTTGTAACCATCATTCAGAGGGGATCCCATTAATGGATCCCCAGTCCTTTGGAATAATGATTATGATACTGCTTTAACATTGCTTCAGTTCTTCTTGCCCTGGTAGACCTCACAGTACTTTTAAGAATGTTTTCTAGACCAGTAAAGTATCAGTGGGACTACACAGCAGTCAGGACACTGGCAGACCTATACAGGATAAAGAGAAGATTCATTGCCTAATTAAGATGTCCCCATGGGAAGACACAATTCGCCTGCCCAGCATGAGCAGAACTCATGCACTATCCACACCTCTGACAACCCTTGAAAATATCTTCCTCACCTGGAAGCTTGTGCAATGAAAGGAGGTGAGCTGAGAGATGGACTGAGAGATCAGAGTCTCATTCCCAGCTCTGCTTTGCAAGGTTACTGTCACATGGATCAGGACTGCTTGCTTTCTGCTGAGCTGGAGGCACACTGTCTCTGACAAGGGGTAGTAGAGCTGAGACGGTATTGCCACAGCATAATTTCTGTTAAAAAAAGAAATAAAACCAGGTTGAATTGATTTTCCAAGATGACAGGTTTTGGCCATAGGATTTGTGTACTTCCTAATAAGCCTTCTGGGTCTCTTCATTCCACAGTCACGATGCCAGTGTGACAAGATCACACCATTCTTCTCATCTATAGGCACTGCAGCCACTAACACTGAGTCTGTACTACATGCACATGTAAAAAAGATAAAGTCACTGCTTCCAAAACGAAAAGTCAAAATAAGGTGAAGAGACCTCCCCATGTCACCCAAGGGATCAGCAGCAGAGCTTGGCTACTTTGCAGGTTTCCTGAGACTTCAGCCATTTCACTGAACCACACTTACTAGCAGCTTGCCTGGTTGGTTATCTGCTTTCTGTCCTATCAGCTACTCTTGGGCTCAGAACCAATGCCATGCATATGGGACCCAGTGTCCCAGCTTCATGCTGCAGACACAAAGTCTTATGAGCACCTTCTCTTCAGCTCCTAAGTCTCCTGTTCTCCTTGCTCTCTTATGCAAGATCGCACACCTCTGTGGCTACTCTCATGGTTGTGCCCAGGAGTAATACCAAGAAGCTGTTTATATTGTTTGGGGTTTTTTTTCATCTCATATTTCAGTGCAACAACCAGGACCAAAGAAAAGTCAACATTCAAAAAAGTTTGAAAACTCTTATCACTGACTTCTCCTGCTCGCTGCTGCTGGACAGATTCAGCCAGCAGCATGTTTTACAAGATCAGAACAGCAGGAGGCAGGGATGTGACCTGCTGACAGTTCTTAGTTCAGAGCTCAGCACCCTGGCAACAGGGAGTCAAAGTCCTGCTGGCCAGGAGCTTGGAGTGCTTTCACACTTGAATGCTGTCAAGATGCCTTGAGCATCTTGTCTGCTGCTAATATTAGGGGATCTGATAATAGATGCCAATAACTGTTAGATTTTATATTACAAATTACAAATACAGGCTGGGTGATGAGAGAATTGAGAGCAGTCCTGAGGAGAAAGACTTGGGGGTCGTGGTTAATTAAAACCTCAACATGCGTGAGTGCATATGATTCTGCCTCTCTACTCCACTCTCGTGACACCCCACCTGGAGTATTGTGTCCAGCTCTGGAGCCCCCAGTACCAACCTTGGAGGGCCACAAAGACAAACACTTCTTCTACAAGGACAGGCTGACAGAGTTGGGGTTGTTCAGCCTGGAGAAGAGAAGGTCCAGGGAGACCACATTGTGGACTTTCAGTATCTGAAGGGGCCCTACAAGAAAGCTGGGGAGGGAGTTTTTACAAGGGCTTGTGGTGATTGTATGAGGGATAATGGCTTTAAACTGGAGGAGGGTAGATTAAGATTAGAAATTAGGAAGAAGTTCTTCATTCTGAGGGTGGCGAGTCACTGGAACAGGTTGCCCAGGAAAATTTTAGATGCCCCAGCACTGGATGTGTTCAAGACTGGGTTGGATGGGGCTTTGAGCAACCTGGTCTAGTGGGAGGTGTCCCTGCCATGGCAGAGATGTTGGAACTAGATGATCTTTGATGTCCCTTCCAACCCAAAGCATTCTATGATTCTATGATTTTCCTATTGAAGCTGACTCACCACACCTTCCCCCCACCACTGGGCCAAAGGACAAGATGAGCACTGAGGACTTACTGCTTGAACCTCCCATACCTTCCTTGCTGCTGATGATCCTGTACTCTGGAACATTTTCATACACCCTTTTGACAATTCATCCCTTGTCCTTGCCTTCTGAGATAAAAAATACAAGACAGCATCTCTGAGGCTGTCATTCAGGGATCCCAAGAGCCAGGCTGGTTTAATTTCTTATGAATCTACAAAAAACATTAGTATACAGACGGGCCAGCAGACAGCTTATTGAAGCAAGCAGTATTTCCATAAAGCAAAGCTTCATGCTGAAGGTAATAGTGGGAAACAGGTAGCAGTAAAGCATAATTTGAGCAAGAGATGAGCCAGCCTATGGAACATGTCCAAAAGGAAGAGGCTGTAGTCCCACTGGAAAAGGTTTTTAAAACTAGACTTGTGCATGCCACACCACACAGAGCAGGAGGGAACCCAGCTACGACGCAGTGACATATTTCCCACCATAATATCTACTGTTCGAGCATAGCCATGTTTCTGTTTGCACTTATGCAATGGCTGTGAAAGTAAAAGCCTTCAGAAAGCAAGTTCACAAGCCAGTATATCACAGCAATGCCTGCTGGAACAGGAGTTGCATTCCTGATAGAGTATATGAAAAGTAGTGGTGCTGGGAATTGTCCTTGCCAGAGGTTTGAGAAAAGGCATGGAGGGAGCAGACAGCCAGCCCAGCCAGAATGAACACACTGCTTTACAAAGAGCATCCCTATTAGATGCCTTGGGCTCATTGCTGCCTGGTTCATAAAGGCACGCAGCTTTTTCCTCTAAGGATTTAAATGGTGACCTATGACTCTGGGGAGAGAAGCATAGCTCAAAAGGAAATATATTCTGGAGCACAGTAGGAAATGTGAGATGTTGTCAGGTCAGAACTAAACACATGCAAAAAGCTGGCAGAGTTGCTCTGCCTGAGTCCTTTCAGAAGTACATGGTCTGCATCAAAGGCACTAGAGAAAGAATGAAATAGGAGGAGTAGGGGAGGAAGGGTCAATGAGAACCAAGTGAAGCCTCAGGAATATGAGCAATGATGACCCTCTGGAAAAATACTCCTGGTCTGAGGACTTCTGTTTCTGTCATACCACCACCCCCTCCAGGATTCCCCACAGACCAGAGCGCATATGCAAAACAGCTGAGGTTCTTACAGCATTTCAGGCATTCCAGCTGTGCTAGGCAGGAGAAGGATGCTGCCCCACAAGAAAGCGATGCTCCACATAGCTGATTGCAGGTCGAATCCCTCCACGGAAAGCTTAGCCTCTCCTCTGTCCCCCCTTCACCCCTGCTTCTGCTGTCTTCCCTCTACCCCTCATCCAGAGTGGAAGGACTATGCAGCTCCTGCCTTGACAGAGTGCCCGTCTCTCTCTTGGCTTTGAATTCAAGAAGGTGGAAAGCTGCCCATGGCCGAGGCTGGGGTGTGGGCGGGTAGGAGGGGTGGAGACAATGTTTATGGCCTACACACCAAAGACACTTGCCTCAGGATTTTTTAAGGCTTGTTGGTATTTCTGTGGGAGATATCTTGCTCTGCCGATGGCAGCAGGAGTGTTCAGTTACTATGTCAGGTACAGAGGACCAATTTTTATAAAGGTGTCTTTACAGGGATTTCATCGGAAACATCCTGGGACAAATTCATTCTTTGTGATGTCAGTGGATTTTGCTTCATGGTTCTTCTTCTGTAGAACTTCTTTTTTACGTATCATTTACTTCTTACTGAAATTTCACTTCTGCCCTGCAGCCTCCAGCCAGCCCAGCCCAGGGCTTCACACACAGATCTGCCATTGCCCCCATTCCTTCCTGGAAGAAGGGAAGAACTTTAGCATATTATTATCTTTTTGTTGTCTCTCTGATCCCAATTAGCTTCAGAAGCAGCCAACTTGATGACCATTCAGAGATCAAAAGCCATGTTCTGAAATGACACAGAACTCAGGTTGGCTTTTGTCCCGCCAGTTTAGGCTTGAACTCAAAGTCCTGTTGGTTTTGGAGAATCAAATATGCTCCCAGATCAGTGACATACAGTGCTTTAAACCTGCAGATTATCTGCAATGTCAGTGCTAGGTTAAAGGTGAATGCGTTCCTGATGTAACCATCAGATTTTGCATTAAGAGGGTGGATGCTAAGCACACATATGAGGACTGTGCCAAAGTAAATCCAAGGGATTGCTTCAGCTGGGAGTAAAGAGTGGGTGGATGGCAAATTCACTCTCTATTGTGTACCTTTGATTATGCTCTGCAAAAACACACCTGGGGCCAGGGTAGAATGAGGACATCCACCTTCAGATGAGGTTGTAAGTAGAGGGCAAATATGTTCAAGCTCTGTTCACTTCCCTGCTGCCACCCAGGATAAGGAAATACAAGGTTGCAGTGCCTTAGAAGAGTCCAGAGATGGATGGTGGTGTGTCGTGATCCGCCCACAAGGGATCACGGGTCATTGCAGAACTACCTTGTGCCTGGAGGAAGCTGGCAGAGGACTGGACATCTGGCTTAAGGGATGTACAGCAGAGATTTGATAAAACATGTGGGGACTTAAAATGTCTTGCTTTACCTGGAAGGCTTACAGTGGAGCTATGAGGGGAGTTGGCAGTGGGTGGCAGGAGCAGCCCTGGAAAAGGTCCCAGGAGAACCAGACATGGCTGGAATGGATGAATGGACAGAGGTAGTGATGCAGGGAATGGAGGTGAATTGCAAGGTTTTTACTCAAAACTCTGATTAAATACCGGATGAGCAGAAGATAACTAATAATGCATTGAGGATGCTTTTTACAAGCTGAGGACAGTAGCTGGTGTGCAGCTTTGGCTCTCATTGGGTGCTGCAGCCAGGACCCAGACTAGCCACAGCTGAGATGAGTCTTTCTCCTAAGTCCCCGTCAGCCTTGGTTAGAGGTTACCCACCCCACATGTACACCCTAGTGCTCTGGCACCCCATGGCCTGAAATACCATCTGAAGGTAGATGTGGCTGGAGAACTATGCTGTGTGGCCTTTACTCTGCTGTTGGTGGAAGCAAGTAAATATTAGCTAAGGTCATTAGCCTGGAAGACATACTATCTCCATATATCAACTCCCCCACTCTTTAGACTTAGGAGCATCTGAGGGAGGTATTTAGGGTTTCTCCAGACCGTCAGTACAGGCAGTTCTCTTCTCCTGAGTGGATCTTGTCAGCTGTCTGTCCCAGCACAAGCAATGGGAGCACCAGTGCTCCTCTTAGCCCTGACCCTATTCCCAGTTGCAGCTGCAGCTAGCCTGGAACCGTGAGATTATCTCCTTTTGATTTTGGGGGGCTTGGTGGAAGGGACTGTTATTGAAGGGTTGTGCTGTGGTGCTGCACTGTTTAGCATCACAGAGCTGAATGGTGGGGACCTTGTTCTCAGGGAGGCTGAGCAGGAGCAGCTCCTACTGAGTCCCATTGGAGTGCTGGGCATTGAGCCCCACTGTAGGTGAAGCCCTTGGTATTTGCTTGTGCTGGCGCTGCACTGCATACACCGCAAAGCTACAGAAGCCACACATTTTTCCTCTGTTCATCCTGTGCTGGTTGGGGTAAAATTTGGTGTGAGGACTGAAGTCTTATGCCTCAGCCATGGAGTCTTTGGCTTAATTCCTCACACAGCCTTGCTCTGTGTATGTGCATTTGGAGTGTTGTACACTGGACAGCTGTGTCTTGGCTGGTGGCAAGGTGGTGACAGACAGATATTAGGAGCTCTCTCGATCCACACTGGGCACATTGCAACTGGTATGGAAAGGGAGCTGCACTATAGTTCTTTCACTACAGACCTGCAGACATTTCTGGCCCCTGGTCTACATCTTCATGAAAGCAGCAGAGATTAATTGTGAGCTGTCCACCTCAGCCTCTGAATTGTTTTTGAACATCTCCTGCTCTCTTCTAGTCACTATATGGTCATGTTTCCTGCTGCTATTCACCGTGCCCAAGAGGAGAAGCTCTGCATTCACCTCAGCTCCCTGACTGAGGCCGTCCACCTGGCTGTCACCTTGCAGGTGACAACACAGAATCACACACTGGTGGAACAGGATGTGGAGAAGCCAGGCACGTTTCAGTGCATCACCTTCCAGGTGAGTGTAGCTGTGGCTGCTGGTTTGGCAGTGGACGCTCTCACCTTCACTGCAGACAGGAGCCCAGCACTTCTCTGGGTACACTGCCCTTTGCCCTCCTGTGGGTTGCAAGTAAGTTAAGTGTATTTTCCTAGTGCCAGGCAAAATACAGCAGTGCCCTGGAGCCCAGCAAAGTAGGGAATCTTTCCTGTATAGCTATAAACCTATTCTTTTTATTTCTATCAGCCCATTTTATGGTATTTAAAGCCTGTTAGAAAACATTGACTTTCAGTTTACTCAGTGTTTACTCTCTAAAAATGCTTCCATATCACAGTGCAAGTCCATGCATTGAGAAAATATTCTTTTCATCCTCACTTCCTCAGGAGTCTGCTCTTTCAGCTCCAAGGGGACCATTCTGTCCTAAAGCTGCAACTATACTGCAAGGTGTAGTTGCAGCCTGCACATTGAGCTTGCTTTAATTTAGCTGTGATGAATGGTGATGGTGCTGAAACCTCAATGAACTGAATTTCACCTAGGCAGTCTGCATATTTCTTGGGCAGCTTGAGTTCTGTCATTGCAACCTTGCTGCACTAGTTAGCTTAACTAGACACACTGAGGCTGGGGCATGACTTACAGGGCCTTCAGTTACATTTCTGGAGAGCCATGGAAATGTGTCTGGTGCTGCCTCTGTCTTCTTCAGCATGGTACAAAGTTGCTGTGCCTATGCCCTGATTGTCCTGCAGATTCAGCAGAACTCAAGGAGAGACTATAGTCACTTCTGGTTCTTGCATCAACAAGACAATTATTAACTAAGTGTTTGGTGCCAGCCCTTAGGGCAGAGCAAGTCCTGGCTGTGGAAAGCCAAGGAAGTCTGCCGTTAGCATAAAGAACATTTCTTCTGGTGAGGTTGGTCTTTTTGATACTGAGATGTCCTGGTTTTTGCCTGATCAGTATCTCATCTTCTATTACTCTCTTGGTCAGCTGAGATCTGACTTTCCTATGTTTTTTCTTGGTTTCATAAAAATCTCATATTTATGTGAAGCAGGAGAATGATATGTCAGTCGGTTTGCTCTTAGGTTCATGAACAAGAGACAGGCTGTGACTACTTCTCCTCCCTATAATGACAAATGGGTTAGAGACAGAGACATACAGTGGAATTTGGACTCTCACAGCTGGGATAAGATGCAAAGTCTCTGATGAAATTTGTTTTCCATTTTCTTGTATCAATCAACCTAGGTGCCAGAGTTCGTTCCCAGGAAAAGAAATGATTCCACATCACACGTAAGACATCTCCTCTTAAAAACTAGAGGGCTTCAACTTCTCCTGCATCTGAGCCATCTTAATGTTGGAGATTGCAGGGTGGGAAAGATAGTATAGGGCAGAAAGAAATGCGGAAAGAGGCAAACATGACAAGAAGAAAGGCAGAGAACAGAGAATGAAGAAGCTGGGGAGCACGAGAGGACTATGACTAATGACAGGAGAAAAATCAAAGGAGGGGAAGGGAGGAGAGGGAAGTTGGTTTGGTAGGACAGGTGCCTCTGTTTCTCATTCAAGTTACTTGTAATCTCAGGCAGTTTGTTTTTTTAACCTGACAGGCAGAGGTGGTGGTTTTTCTACATGTCCTGATCCACAGTGGGGACAATATACTCTTTGAAGGTCGCAAGAAGGTTCTAGTCAAGCCCCAGAAGAATGTAATTCTGGTAGAAACAGACAAGGTCTTATACAAACCTGGAGAAATAGGTAAGGCGAGAAGGTGGCATAGGGAAGTGAGGAGGGAAAGGTCAAGGTGGCAGCCATATCTGGGGGGAAGATTTCACCAAGTGCAGCAAGCTAAGCTTGCTGGAGATGGAAGAAAGATCTCTATTATCAGATGTTTCCAGGAACAGTATGAATCAGGATGTTCCCCTGAGAACTGTGCTGCACCGAATCCCCAGCTTTCTGCTCCTGGGTCTTGTTTTGGTGAAGTATCTCTAGACCTAAAAGGAAAGCCAGGACTTTCCAGGACACTGGACTATCTCTTGCTGTTTTTTGAAGACTGTTGTTAATATCTGAGTAAAGCCTAGAGTGACAATTCCAAGCTGTAGAAATACAGAGAGTTACTCCACAGTCTTCATAACATGAGCAGACTGCAGATGGACCAACCCCACTGTTTAACACATCATTGTAATCTTCCCAGTAAAGGCAGTGAGTTTCTCCAGCCTGCAGCTGCATATAAACCTTCTGAACAAAATCCTCTGGGATGTGAGACGCTGTGGTAGGGTTTTTCGGGGAAAGACTGGAATAACTCTGAGATAAACAGAGAGACATGAATACTGGAGTACTTAAAAGGAGAAGCAGATTTGTACAATGACATGTTGCAGTCAGAATGTTTTACTATCCTTTTCTTTATATCTCCAGTGAAATTTCGAATTGTGAACCTTGATGAGGACCTTAAGGTCATTAAAAATGAGGTGAGTATCACCTATGCTTTTCTAGAAGTAGGAGCCTCAGCATGAAACACATTGAGAAGGTCATGAAAGAGATATCTTTCATGCCCCTTCAAGTCTCTTAAACCATAAGAACAAATGATCTTTGAAGGGGAACCACTCATCCACCGGTCCCATGGAGAAAGACTGCAGTGTAAACTAACACAGAGGGAGGAGGAGACCTAGTGTGGGGTTTGGATGGGGCAGAACTTTCTGGTCAGAGGCCCATATCAGGCAGTTATTAATCCTAGTTCACATGGACACTGCTTGGATCTGTACAAAACTAAGTATGTGTTTCTCTTGTTTTTACAGTATTCCCAGATATGGTTGCAGGTAAGTGACAAAGAACTGACCAAAGTGTGATGTCTGTCTCTTCTATTGTGCCCTTTCACTCCTGGAGAGAGTTGTGCTGCAAATGTAACCTCATAAGGTCATGGTTATTGTTCACAGAACAGAATCACAGAATAGTAGGGGTTGGAAGGGACCTCTGGAGATCATCTAGTCTAACCCCCCCTGCCAAAGCAGGTTCACCTGGAGTAGGTTGCCCAGGACCGCATCCAGGTGGGTTTCGAATACCTCCAGAGAAGAAGCCTCTCTCTGGGCAGCCTGTTCCAGTGCTCCACCACCTTCAAAGTAAAGAAGTTTTTCCTTATGTTACCTAAGAGAGGTGCACCAGTCCCCTAATTTTCACAGCTTTCTTCAGCTGAAGACTTTTCTACCTGGTCAGCCTGGGTTCTTCATTCAAACCAGCACCTCTATGATGCTCACAGCTGAGCTAGAGGAAGGGCAGTAATGAACCTTTGCCCAGCACCTTGTCAGCACAGAGCACAAAGCTAAGTGCTCAGTAGATGCAGCACAGCTGCTTCTCCTTCCCACCATTTTAAGGTGTTATCACTTCCCAGTAGCTTTATTATTCTTGGCAGCCTTTGCAATTCAAACATTAAGTAAAAGGATACCGGAGGGAGGAGAAGGAATCTTGCCTGGTGATCTGGCATGCTCTCTACTGGGGCAAGGGTAAGCCATCATAGTGCCTTCTTGTGCCTGAGTATGGCTGGACCTGTCATGCTCCCAGTGTGAATTGGTGGTCCTGCATGTCCTTTCCCAAATAGGATCCTGAATATAACCGTATTGCTGAGTGGTTGAATGTAAAGTCAAGACATGGCATTGTGGATCTATCCTTCCCCCTGGCCTCTGAAGCACCCCTTGGGAAGTATACCATATCAGTGCAACAAGACATGGCTCAAAAAACCTTCGATGTTGATGAATATGGTAAGACTTGGACAACAGAGGTGAGGGAAAAGCCATGTGGGTAGCTGGAGAAGAGAGCAGAGTGATGTGTCCGTGTTCATCAGATCTTTTGCCCTGGGATAACAGCAGACTTGGGACAGGGACAGATGGATCTGTGCACACAGCTTCAAAGGGGAGGATGTGTTCTGACATCTCATTTTAGCTGTGGCTGGGCCCTGTGAGAACTTTCTGCTGCCCATTGTCACCCTCTTCTAAGCTAGCTTTACTACCCACTCCAGTCAGGGGCTATAGTAGGAAATGGCATCACGTCTTAGCCCCACTCAGCTGCAGCCATACAGGACAAAACCCTGTCTATGGCTGACTGAGCTAGAGTAGACCGTAGTCTCATGTGCAATTGTAGCAGCAAATAGAGGGTGGTGTGGCTGAAGGGAGTAACCCCTATTGCAGCATGGTGATGAATAAGAGGGAACATTACTATCTTTCCTCCCATTGTGGACAGCAGCTATAACAGAACTTACAGTCAGTGTCCATATCCAGTATTGATTTTTTTTCCTCCATCCTTATCTTCCTCTCTTCTATGCAGTGCTGCAAAAATTTGAATTAAATATTGAGCATTCTCCATTTATCACTGCAGCGGATGAGGAATTTCAGCTGAAGGTCTGTGGCAAGTGAGTACATGATACCATTGTGATGTCTGGCCTTCAACCTAACAATCACTTCCAGGTTGCCCATAGCTGAGAAGTGGCCTTGCATTAATGTTCTTGCATTACCCTGTGGTTGCGGGAGACAGATTTCTCTCTGGAACAGTGTCTTTCTCACAACTGGTCATTTACTGTGAGGCTGAAGGCCACTAAGGATGCTGGGTATTGTGGGTGGAGAGGGATGCAGACTGATCTTAAGGATGAGCTGAAGTTCCTGAGCAAACAAAGTACAAAGCTCTCCAAGGTTGCACTTCCTCCTGATGAAGGGGTGGGGGTGGTCTGAATTTATGTTTCAGCTAACATGACCAATCTTCACATTAATGTTTCTCCTTTTTGACACAGGTACACCCATGGGAAGCCTGTTCGAGGGAAAGTAGATATAACTTTGATCACATTAACCCAGTTCTTAGAAGAACTAGGTTCTCCTGAGAGGAGGAAGCAAAACAGCTGGGTAGGTGAACAAATAGGAATATAATCAGCTGGAAATGTTTGTCTGTCTCCTTATCCTGCCTCAACGCACCTTTGATGTGCACCAACCTGTGCAGTCTGGTGTCTTCCCACTTGTTAGACCTGATCAAACCACTGATTCCTCTTCCTGTGACTTTATTGCTTGAGTTATTGCTCTAGCTGCCCATATCTGACTCAATGTTTCAGGAGAAGGCGTAAGCCCTATGTAAGTAATGATGCCTGGGGCCTTTCCCAAGGGTCTGTATCATATTGTATGCAATCAGATCACTGGTCTATTAAGTCTTGTGGCTCCTCCCACCAAAACAGGCTTCAGGGCATCAGATGGTCTGTGGCTTAATGCCCTGTTTCCTTCTGTATCCATGCAGTAAATGGATCACCTGAAGCTTGCTAGTGTTCTGCGTGAGGTTATGTCTGGTGCTGGTTACGTGTTCTGGACATTTGTGTTCATTACATGTTTGTGGTTAAGCTCCACACTCCTTTTTTTCCCATGGCTTTCAGACGCAGCTCTTTCAGCATGAAAGTCACATGAAAATATTTCTAAATGTCAGATCAGCCAGCAACAAGCCAGAATATAAAAATCCGTCTGGATCTCTGCATCTCTGAAAATGCACCCAGTAGCAAAATATCTCCAGCTGCAATGCTGTACAGTCTTACCTGTGCAAAACACCAAATGAATGCCAGCTTCCTCTGACATGGCATGTAAGAGGCCCTGCAAGGTTCTGTGGAGAACTTAATAGGCACAACTGTAAACACTCTCTCCTCTCTGACAAACTGGCTGTACCCAGTCTCTGCCTTAATGCTTGGCAAAGCTCTTGCAATCCTTAACTGGCTGGATGCCCTTGTTTCACATGGCCATGCCACAGAGATGGTCATGACTGGAAAGCCACACTGTCAGGCTTTATTCATCAGAGCCATATAGTTTCAGAGGTTACCTTTAGCTCAGGTAAAGACATTCATCCTCCTTCAGATGCAGGGTCTGGGCTCAATCCAGTCTTCTGAGTTTATCTGTGACATAATTAACCCCTAGGTGATTTTCTTGAAGCACTTTTTTCTGTCACTTTTTTGGTGACTGTTTAATCCAGTAATGTTGATTTTCTTCTCCTGCTAAGATATCCATGATGGGTTTCTGCAGTTACAGATTTTTGAGCTTCCATCTGCTCCACAAGTTTTTGGAAATACTTCTTGAGGACTGCCCAGCATCTCTGGAACAGTTCGTTTTCCTCCACAGGATGCTTTTTCTCTCTGTTCATATCTCTCTTTCTGCAGACAAATGAGAATGGCTGCACTACTTTTACAGTGAAGACAGAGACTCTGGAATTAACGGAAACTGACAGCCACATAGTTGTCATAGGAGAAATGGTGGAAAATGGAACAGGTACTTGAGGATATGTAAAACATTCTCTTCCTTGCAGCCAACTTCTTTGGTTTAGGTCTTTCTACAGTTGGATTCGTTTTGAAAAAGTAGCTTGAGGGTTCCCAAGTCTTCTGACAACATGATGGTTTCTCTTCTAGTACCTCTTCCGTCTATTATTACCAGATTTCCTAATCATCTCCAACCCTCACTTCCACTAGCACATATTAACTTTTTAGTCATTGCCTGGACATCAAGGTGTTCCTCAGCCAGTTTCAAAGCCCTAGCTAGCCATGGAAATGTCTGCAACAAGCCCTTGCCGTCCTTGCTAATTGTAGTGCACCATCCTGGCGGGTAGTCCCTACCCACAGTCTCTTGTCCTCTTTTTTCCTAAGCCTGAGGCAGGGCTGCTTACACACACTCCTGCTGTGAGGAATGTCATTCTGCTCCCTTCTAGGCTGACACAATATTGATTATAAGGAGGTAGGTTTTCAGTATCAGTATTAATGTGCACGTAACCCTGGCAACTGGAGGTGCCCATTGTTCAAACTGTCACACTGTGGGTGGGGTCCTTCAGGCCACTTTCAGGCTTGTGCAGTGTAGCTGTCTATAACCAGACAGTCATCTAGTTTCTCTTCAATGAAGAGAAATAAATACTTGTAGGGTATGATGCATCATGTCATGAAGCAGAGCACCCAGAAAGGCTGTGGGGAATCACATGGTAACAGAATGTATTTTTTCTCCTAAATTTAGAGATTGTAGGTAGTGTTGAAGCATTTTCTTGTCTTCTGCTTCCCTAAGAGCACTGCTAGGATTTAACAGAGTTCTCATCTCTCAACCTAGGAGCAAAGATTATGGAAACATCTAGAATTCCTATTGCGACAAGAATGAAGGCTATAGAGTTTATCAACCTCCATTCATTCTACAAACGTGGACTACCATACACAGGAAAGGTAACAACTATGAGAATACATCATAGGTCTTATCTGTAGGCAGAAAGCAACAATCTCCAAGAAAGTAAGTGCCACTCTGCTGATACCCAGCAACTATGAGTGAAGCCTCCTGTAGAAGCAATTTCTTCTCCCCATCCTAACCTAGTATACTCCCTGGACAGGAATTTTGGGGCCAGCTGCAGTTTATGGAGGTTTCCCCGGGTGTAGCTCCTGAAACTAGTCTCTGCAATAAAAGGCATATGGGATGAGGGTGGTGTTGGCAGGGAAATAACATTTTCTTCAGACAAATACTCATAGGAACTTGACAGAAATCACTGAAGACTCACATATCAGTTCACTGGCAGTCATTTCTGACTCAAGACCCCAGCTAGGACTGTTGTCCCACTGGGGCTAGAAACACTTTCACCTGAGCCAGTACTAACCCCAGCATGAAAGAGGGAAAGGAACAGCAAGAGTTAAGTTGCTGGAGACAATACTATTTCTGATCATCAAGGATCCTGAGGCATTCTCCAAGAAAAATCTCAGGATGTGAGGAAATCACCTCTTTTTGCCTCATTTGATTCCACTACCATTTATTTCTAGTCCTAAACAGCTGCACATTGTTGGTTTTGTGTTTTTATCACACTTGTATTTGGAGCCTTCAAACATGTCTGAAAGCTAGAAGGCTTGAGGAAGCCCAATGATAGAAACAATTCATATTAAGCACTGGTAGTGCCTCAGAGTGTGGCACAATGGGCTATTAACTTCCTTCCCTTCTGTGCAGATGTTCTGCCACAGTGAAAATTCTCCCCTCAGAAATGAAACTGTCTACCTAATAGTTGACATCAATGATGAGAAGACACACTTGTCATTCCTCACAGATGAGAATGGGGAAGCCCACTTCTCACTAGACACCACCAGCTGGAACAGCACACTGGTTTCTCTGAAGGTGAGTCTCAGCCACAGAAAAAGGAGGATAAAGTGAAGGTAAACTGAGGAAAGGGATAGAAAGTGGAAGAAATATGAGGGTTTGGAGCACAGTCCTCTGGCTCCTGATCTTATTTGACTATATCTGGAGAAGTATCTTTAATTACTCTCCAGTGCCATCTCCTAAGAGAAACTGGAGGCTAAACTACAACAGTTCAGTCATATGGTCACCAAAAGTGATCTGCTGTCCTGAGCTGAAGCATGTTCCTAATATTTTGATTTTCACCTACCTTTGACTACACTACGAACATCTGTTAATATGAATACTTCCTCAGAGGAAATTTCCCCTTTCTCCACTCTGGGACATGTTGAAGATGGCTCAGCAGAACTGGCAGTTGACACCCATCCTTGCTGAACTCCACTTCTAGTGGCTGCCCTTAACCTGTAGCAGCACGTAGCTTGTTCATGCTCAGCTTGGCACGTAGCTGCTCTTGACCTTTCTTTCAATACCAGACCTTGAAGCACTTGGCTTCTTTTCCTCACAACTTCTGATCCTATACCTGGAGCTCATTGTTACCAGCCTGGCAGTACACCCATCTTCCCACTACCTGCATTCCTCCAGCTGATGTGGGATTCATGCCCAAGCAGTACAATCTCCTATTGCCAACCATTTCTTAGAGCCTGCAACTATTGCTTCACATGTTTTCCCCTGAGATCTCAGTTTACCCAGGGTGAGGTTCCCTAATTTTGGTTGGGTAGGATTTGATGATCAGAGATTCTGTAATGTAGGAGTTAGATTTCTGTCCTCAGGGAGCCTGGAGACAGGCTCTAGTTCTTGTTCCTAGAGCCATGGCTATTGTCAACAGAGCTTTAAATTATCTGCAGAGAAGCAGAGCTTCACCATAAAAAGCTGTTTTGGTCTCTGTTGTGCTTCAGGGCATCTGACCAGAAAACCAAACTGAAAACAGGGGTTTTCAGTGCTGGGATGCTGAGGCTAAAGTCTGTTGTGGAGTGTGTCCCCATGGAAAGATGAAGGAGGAAAAAGGTGATTGTGGACAAATCTACTAGACTTAGATTTTTGCTAAAACTTAATTAGAGAAAGTCTCATAAGAGAGTTTAAAATGACATTTAAACAAAAGAATATTTTAACCATACAGATGTGTGTTTTGCCATCAGCCCAGGTAATAACTTCATGTTTTCAGCAGGTGTACAAGCTCCCTTGTATAACTTGATATTGATTGCCAACTCATGCTTTTGTGCTCTGAAGGGTACCTATGACCTTGAAGATGATGATGAGCAAAATTATTCTGAAAGTGATAGCTTCCACTGGCTGAAACCTTTCTACTCTGAGAGCAACAGCTTCCTTGAGATCAAGGCCAGGAATGACGTGATACCCTGTGATCAAGAGCAGGAAGTACAAGTGGATTATATTCTTGACCGATATAAACTCAGCTCTGAAGCAGACCACTTTTGTTTCTACTACTTGGTAAGCACAGAAGACAGCCAAATCTCAGGGCAAGATTATGCTTACTAGCATTTTACCCTTTTCACACACCACATAGATACTCACAGGAAAGAGTAAGCTACTCCCAAGACAGTGTAAGTCAGTTTGTGAGTTCTGTTCTGCCCAATCCTTCTCCTGTTTTCCAGTTCCTGGACCTGCTCCTAGCTCCCAGATGCTTTGCTTTGTTAGGAGTGCCTTGACAGATGCCTGCCATTCACCCTGCTTTCTATTAGGTTCACATGGGTGGCAGTGGAGGCCTACCCTGGTTTCTGCTCAGCAGGTGTGCTCCAGACTTCCATCTCTGTCTGGGACAGACTGTCCGTGAATTAAGAAGCAATCTCTGGGGCAGCTGACCTCCCTTGGCCTGTATATTTACAGGAAAAGGCTTGAAATTGCACAGGGCCTTGATGCACTCCAGAGGTATGTAACCATGTTTGGATGAAGTTCACTTCTAAGAAAGTGAGTCCAAAGCAAGAGTGTGACTACAGCCTAGTTGAGAGCTTATGAGTATCTTGATTGCTTGAACTGGGCTGATTCACACAGTCAAAAAGTACTGTATCCTAGTAATGTGAAGATCAGAGTTCAGTGGCCCTTAAAAGCAGCTCCTTTTAGCTTCAGATGTACCTCTGGCTTTGCATGTGGCCACATCTTTCTATTGCCTAACCAATGCCTCTCAAGTCTCTTCCCAGCTATGCTATCACCATCTCTGCTGCAGAGCTCTTTAGGTCATGTCCTGCCAGAGTTGCTTCTGTGACAACGTGTCAAATGTTGTCTCTCTTTTCTTTTCCCATTCTCCTCATGCTGTCAGAATCCAGACCCTTTGAATGGCTCTTCTCTTTGCTCTTCAGGTGATAGCAAAAGGCAAGATCCTTTACAGTGGAGAGAAGCAGGTGCCAATTATCCAGCATGAGAGTGAGTAGAAATGCATGAAGAGCCTCATAATACACCTCAGAGAACTGTGACCACTTCCCAGTGACAATCTCTGTAGATACTCTTTTTATCCACAGGTGGGAGCTATTGAACTGAGTTCTTAGTGGTGGTACACCTCTTTAGACCAAGACAACCACCTTTCAGTTCAGTGTCACAGAATCATAGAATCATTAAGGCTGAAAAAGACCTCTAGGATCATCAAGTCTAACCTTCATCCCAACATCTCACTGACCATGTCCTGAAGTGCCACATCTACTTGGTTTTTTAACACCTTCAGGGATGGTGACTCCACCACTTCTCTGGGCAGCCTGTTCCAATGCCTAACCACTCTTTCAGTAAAGAACTTCTTCCTAATATCCAATCTAAACCTCCCCTGGTGCAACTTGAGGCCATTACCTCTTGTCTGTCATCAGTTACTTGGGAGAAGAGACCAACACCAGCCTTCTAGGCAACTGTCCTCCTGCTTTCTCTAATTGATCTAATATCCAAGTTTATGACTTTGCTGCTAGCTTATACCTTTGAAGAAGATACAGAATTTGTTTAGCTTGCCTGTTTATCTAAGATGCAGTAGAGAACAGGAATATTTTTGCTAAACTTGAGCCAAAGAAGTGGCCAGTATCCTGGGTTTATTGTTAATCTGTGAGAGTGTCTGTGTGGGATGTTCTTATCTGCAGGTAGAAATTAATAAATTCTCTTTTGATTCTTATTGAGCTGATTCAATTGAATGCTTTCCCTCTCTTCCTTGCTGCTATCTTGTGCAGATATGCAGGGCTCCTTCTCATTGACTCTGACTATTGGCAATGACTTCTTGCCTGACATCAACCTTCTACTATATGCAGTCTTCTTGGATGGAGAGGTGGTGGCTGATGTGGAAGAGTTTCAAGTAGAAAAGTGCTTTAAACACAAGGTAAGTAGAAACACAAGAAGTACGATAGCATCATTGATGTGCTCTGGCCTGCTGCTGTTCCTGGTCTTGTTTTATCCTCAGCCATGTGTATAGGCTGAATACATGCTAAACCAGATGCCCGATGTTTTTGGCTGGGAAACAAAACAGGTAACCTCCTTCTTCCCTGAATTCCTAGTCCTGCCCTCCCAAACACCAACTGGCAAGCCTTTCCTAAGGAGTAAACCAGGCCCCTTTGAACTCTGTTTTCTCTCCCCATCCCCAATGACTGACTTGGGAACACACTGCCCTCCATATTCTCCCTAACATGGAATAGAAGCCTTCCTGCTTAGATCCCTGTGGTAGCTCTGGATCAGAGGGTGGTGAGTGTGTGGTGGTAGGGGAATTCTGGATGGCCTGTACACACTGCAGCCCCTGTAACCTTCCTAGTGGGCTTCCAGGAGGGTCTGTCTCAGCATCTCAGCCCCTTTCCCTACTTTATTCTCTGTCTTTGCTTCTGCTGCCCAGACATTTAAGAGTCACAGGGTCACACTCTCCAATGGGAGAGCCCTCTGACTCTGTCTTCTTTTGCAGGTGGCACTGGACTTCTCACACAAAGAAGAAGTCCCGGGGTCAAAAGTCAGTTTGGACCTCAAGGCTGCTCCAGGGTCCTTGTGCTCTGTCCGAGCTGTTGACAAGAGTGTCCTCCTGAAGAACAACAATACCCTAACAGCAAACACAGTGAGTGTAGCCTGTCATGACCAAACTCCTAGTGTTTGCCTGCCTTCTGTCTCCATGCATTGGCATGACGCAGCTCATAGTCCATTCTAGGACATGGTTGCAGTGTTAGGTTGCCAGGAATGGCAGCCAGGCTGCCCTGGCGTTCTCCCTCCTCAGCCTCTTCTGAGCAGTTATGTGGTGATCATGTTCCTCATGCATCCAATCTGCACTGCAGGCCTCTGACTTGAGAGTGGTGGATGCTGCATGGCACTGCAGGGGAAGGCAGGAAAAGCAGGTTCAAAGAGTTGCTTGTGCTTTCTGCTTGGAGGGAGAGTGCTTAGCAGCAAGGCTTTCCTTGCCTCTCTGCTCTTCCATCTTCCACCAGGCAGTGAGGCTAAACCCTTGAAATGGAATTTTGCCCTAGTAGGGTCCTCCTATCCCTCTGCCCCAAACATTGCTGAATTATAACCATATGACGTATCATGCTGAGCACCTGAGCAGTTCTTTAGAAAACAGCTATGGGACAGCACCCAGAGCATGCAGTGGCTGGTGAAAAGTGGTTAGGATTTTGTTGGCACCCAGGTGCATTCTGAGAATCTAGAAAGGTTGAAGGAACTTATATTAAAGCAGCTGTATGTTCCAGAGGAACGAATTTAAGACTTGGAACAAAAATACTGTAAGAATTGAAAATCCCAATGTAATTCCACAATGTATACCAGAGATAATATACATGAATATGCTTCACGCAGAGTTGTAAATTAAGTTGTAGCAAACTGTTACAAAGTGGCCTCATCAAATCCAGGGAGACTTGCTGCACCTCTAAGTAGAACCCACAATGTGATCTGCTGTGCCATTTTACAAAAATTCTATTCTAGCACTTGCATCACCTGCTAACAGGTATATAAAGTAGTAATCATCAAATATGTAAGTCATATGGGCCAATGCCTTGTGCTCAAACTAAATCATGTAGTTTTATCCTAATCTTGCACTCTAGAGTTAAAAAGCTTGAACTGTCAGAGGTGAAAGTCTGCAGACTAAAAGCTACTTGCCCACATCCACTCCTTGGGCCTCATGTCTTTCAGTATAAGCTTGGGCAGTGCCAGCTTCCTCCACTACAAAGCTTTGCAAACTTTAATAGACGGCTACAAACCAAATAATCACAGAATCACAGAATGGTAGGGGTTCGATGGGACTTCTGGAGATCGTCTGGTCCACTCCCTCTGATAAAGCAGGTTCACCTAGGGGAGGCTGCACAGGAACATGTCCAGGCAGGTTTTGAAAGTCTCCAGAGAAGAAGACCACAACTTCTCTGGGCAGCCTCCAGCACCCTCACAGTAAAGAAGTTTTTCCTTATATTTAAGTAGAACTTTCTGTGTTCCAGTTTGTACCAACTGCCCCTTGTCCTATCACTGGGCAGTCCTGAAAAGAGACTGGGCCCATCCTCTTGACACCCACCCTTTAGATATTTATAAGCATTGATAAGGTCACCTCTCAGTCTTCTCCAGGCTAAACAGCCCCAGAGCTCTCAGCCATTTCTTGTAAGAGAGATGTTCCAGTCCCCTAATCATCTTTGTAGCCCTCTGTTGGACTCTCTCCAGTAGTTCCCTGTCACTCTTGAACTGGGGAGCCCAGAACTGGACACAATATTCCAGATGCAGCCCCACCAGGGCAAAGTAGAAGGGGAGGAGAACCTCCCTTGACCTGCTGGCCATGCTCATCTTATGCAACCCAGGATACCATTGGCCTTCTTTGCTACAAGGACATGCTGCNTACAAGGACATGCTGCTGGTTCATGGTTAAC
>VZZY01016930.1:0-40451 GCA_013400335.1 Eurystomus gularis
TGTCATTTGATCAAAGAGCCTAGCGTAGGAAGAAACATATGAGCACCAAACTCTAAAAGTTCGACAAGTGGTATTAACTGATTCAAAAAAAAGTATTGTGACATGCAAGATTTATGAACTTTTGATTTTTTTAAAAGACTTTCTATTGGGACTTTTTGTCCCAAATTAGGAGTGTAAGACAGAAATTCCTAACCTTGGCCAGTTCTTTAAGAGAAATCCGGAATAGTCCAGTTATCTCTGAGACAGAGGATGAAAGTGACATAGTGTTTGGTTAGCAATATTTTTTTGTTGTTATTTTTGACAAATAGAAAGATGATACCTCAGGACTGCATAAGAAGTTCACTCTGTTGCAGTAAAGATCTATGCGAGCAAACTGTTTGTGCATTTAGAGTTTTCTTAAATTCATGATGGGTCATGTTGCAGATACATAACGTGTAAAAATTACAACCCATTTTGTTTTAGGGAAGGAGTATTAGGATCCACCTGATCTGAAATGAGGTTAAGATACTAGGAGCTGCTTGTGTTTATTGATTACTTTGTACTTTTTAAAAAATGTCTTTACATTTCTTATCCATTAATTAACAGTCAATTAGTTTACTGCATACTATCAAGCATTAAAGGATTTGAGTACTGTGTCTAGTTTTGGGTGCCCCAGTACAAGAAGGACATTGAGGTGCTAGAGTGGGTCCAGAGAAGGGCAACGAAGCTGGTGAGGGGTCTGGAAAACATGTCTTATGAGGAGCACCTGGGGCAGCTGGGATTGTTTAGCTTGGAGAAGAGGAGGCTGAGCGGAAACCTCTTTAATCTCTACAACTAGTAGGTTGTAGCGAGGCTGGTGTTGGTCTCTTCTCCCAAGTAACTAATGACAGGAGAAGAGGTAATGGCCTCAAGTTTTGCCAGGAGAGGCAATTAGGAAGAAAATTCTTTACTGAAAGAGTGGTGAGGCATTGGAACAGGCTGCCCAGGGAAGTGGTGGAGTTACCATCCCTGGAGGTGTTAAAAAAATGAGTAGATGTAGTGCTTTGGGACATGGTCTAGTGGTCAGGGAGATGTTGGGATTTAGGCTGGACTTGATTATCCTAGAGATCTTTTCCAACCTAAATGATTCGATGATTCAATGATTTAATATAGAGGCTTTCCCTCATTCAGTGTCCTTCTGCTTACATCTCTGTTGCAGATGTGGAATAGTAAGGGCCCTGCCTGAACACTGCTCAGCCCTGCCAACAAAGGAGTAAGTGGTGAGCACCCCTGTCTTTGCTGCAGTATGAGTGCTTTCTTCCTTTGGGAACTGGCAATTTCTAGAAGCTTTCATAGTTTCTAGGTATTGCTCAAGCTCTCGCAAAACTGATTTTCACTTATCTCATAATATGCTGGTAAAAAACCTACTTTAAGCAAACAGTTCTCTTTTCAGTCAGTGACAGATTATCACCGTGTTAATGAGCTCTCTGATAAAAGTGATAACACCACCTCGCAGCCCCTGTTTCTGCCCAATGACCTCCACAGGGCTGCACTTCTGGGCTTCCTAGAGATCATGGGCCTGTGTTAGTGGGGTTGTCTGTGAGTCCTGGCTTGTGGGAATCCCTCCTTCCCAGCTGCCTCTGGATACTTGTTTCTGGACAAGTGGCTCTGTTATACCTGTACCTGGGTGACAGGGAAAATCAGAGGCTGACTGTCAGTGGGAAAGGCTAATTTTTTGCTTCCCCTTAATGAGCATCTTTCCCTTGAGGAGCATCTTTGAATTTGAAAAATGAGTTACGATGTTTTTTCCCTGGTCTTCGATTCCTTTTTCCAAAAAATGTTTTCCAGATAGTTCCAGGTATAATCCTCCTTTTCAGCAGTGCTTTCTCCTCTGCTACTTGGCAGCTTTATCAGTTCCTTTCTGGCAGAGCATGGCAAGAGTTTTTTGCAGTCAAACAGCCAATAGCAAAATACTCCTGAAGTGGTCTTCATTGTTCTTCTCATCACATCCCATGTTGTGACAGTTTTACTGAGACAACCTGAACCTACCTGCAGTCATTGTCTGTTAAGAGACCGAAGATAAACCAGACTCTATATCAGCTATTCAAATATTTCTCCTCCTAAATTGTTTTTCCCATGTGAAAAAAAATGAAACAATCAACAAACACATGTAAGTAGGAAGAAAGGTAGCACTTCTGCTTTCTTAAATAATTTGATTCAGTAAAATTTCCAGTCTCCAATACTTTTTGCCCTCATTTTCTGTCTCTCTTGAAGAAAGCAGTAAATAAGTAGGACAACTGGCATTTCCTTGTATTTGTCATCTTATTTTGCTCAACATAAATGTCTATGGTAGAACACCTTTTATCTCTGCTGAAGTGAGTAGCAAAGTTCCCCTACCATTATGTATGGCCAGGATTTCATTCCCTCTGCGTTGCTCTGGAAGGTAATAAAGGGTGGAGTAAGTCGCATATTTTTCAAAAGTTTAATCTAACAGTCTTCTGAAGTTAACTAGTCTTTTAGGCCACTGCTGAATCCTTTTGAAAATGCTGTCCAAAGAATATATTAGTTATAGTTCATTTTTCTATTACCACATGAAATAGGATTCTAGTGAGAACTGTGTTTTCCATTATCTCAAATATTCTTACAATGGCAGAATATTAATGTTACTGGAAAATGTTAAATCCAGTTCTTCCAATTCTAAGGCTTTTTTTGTTTCATTAATTCAAAATCCTGAAGATGTAGGAAAACATGTTGACCCTTTCTTTTTCATATTTAAATCCATATGTATAGAGAGAATCATAGAATCATAAAATCATTTAGGTTGGAAAAGACCTTTAAGATCGAGGCCAACCATTAACCTAGTGCTGCCAGGTCCACCACTAAACCAGTGTCACTGAGCAACACATCTGCAGGTCTTTTAAATACCTCCAGGGATGGTGACTCAATCACTTCCCTGGAGAGCTTGTTCCAATGTTTGACAACCCTTTCAGTGAAGAAATTTTTCCTGATGTACAATCTAAACCTCCCCTGGCACAATTTGACTCTGTTTCCTCTCATCCTATCACTTGTTTCCTGGGAAAAGAGACTGACGCTCACAACAACATTTCACGAATATTCATATAGCTGTCTTTGCACTACAGCAGTATGGCAGAGATTTCATTTTAATAGATGGAACATCTATGTCCACATAACCTCAGTGGAATAATGCCAGGTTAAGTGGACTAGGTCGATTTATACATATTGAATGTCTTGCACCATTCATGCTGATAAAGGCATGCACTTTGAACTCTGAGTCTTCCTAATAGAAAAAGAAGTTGGTAACTGTTTTTATCTAACAATCACAAAAGGTATCACATGGTCGTTAGTTGTCTGTTTGCATGCCTATCTGGTAAGGCAAAATGTGATCCTAAAGTTGTACATGGGAAATACATAATATCTCCTAGCTTCTGTGGCTGTTCCTGTTGTTCCTGATGACCACAAGACAGTAATCCAAGAAAGCAGGTAGCTTCTTGGCTAACTGGATTACAGTTAGGTGCACTATGAACTTGTTTGACAGTGAAAGTGTTTTCAATGGTAATTTTCACATCACCACATATTTAAATAAGCAGCACAACCCTGGACATGCAGTGCTATTAGCATGGACACTTCTCTGTCTCCTTTCTTCATTGCTGGATGTTATAGTAATTCAAGGGTGTATGTGTTAAAGTAAGACAAGGAAGCCAAGGGACAACCAAAACCAAGGTGACCCTGTCTTTTTCTGCAGATTTATTTATGTTTAATATGCTGGTTCACCTCCAGTTTGTGTTTTTGTTTCTTTCTGCCATCTAGTGCTTCTATCTCAAAAGACTTTTTTCAAGATAATGTCAAATAAAAGCCAGCTGGGGTTAAAAACAAAAAGATCAAGCCAGAACTGGAAATGTTAGAAGGAGGGAAAGGATTTTTGTCAGTCCAGGCAGGAGTCTGCCTTTAGGCACTCGTGTCCACGCATTCCTGTCTGTAGTAACACTCTTGTCCTATAGCACTAACTGCTCTTCAACGTCCGATTGCTCTTCTTATATATGTGTATACATTTAGTAGGTGTTGTTTATGGATAAGTGGAATCCGTGAGATTGTTACGCTGTAGTTAGTCTTTTCTGACAAAAGTCTCAAAAAAATTTAGGAAAGAGTTCACAGATAATTCTTCAATTGGGCAACTCTTTAAAAGAATCTGTAGAGTCAGAGAGAATGTGTGTTTATAAAAATACATAGATCCTAAATACTATGGGTAAATATATTATAATTAAGTACTCAAAAGCAAGTAAGGGATATATGACAGGGGTTTCATATGTCTTGTTTGATTATGTTTGAAAAAAATTTTTATTCTTGAGATAATTGCTAGTTTCTGATGAAAAACAGAAAAGGTTTGGGAGGCTTGGTTATCAAGAATGATAAAAAAGGATTCGCCACGTAAACATTTTTTTCAGTGAATAAGAGTTTTAAAGTGAAGCTTTATTCTTGTCCTAAAAATGGCCTATAAATTGCTGAACCACCTCATATGGCATTTATTTTGTCCACACTGGCATATCAAAGGAAAATAATTTAAGCATTTTGGAGACCTAGTTATTTGTTCCTTTGATAGTCTCATCATCTGCCTTCCTGGTTAATTTTCTTTAAGAAAGGAACTTAGTCTTAGAAATTGAGATTCTCTTTTGATCACTGCATCTGTAGAAAAGTGAAGCTAAAAGAACACATGTGCTGGGGCTCCCATTAGGGATAAAATTAGCATTCTGGCATGTACTTAGTAACTGCTGTCATTTGTTGATGCTGGCTGGAGAGCATAAGGATCTTGTGCTGTGCTCTTCTTCTGACAGCAATTCCAACATCTGCAGAAAGGAGTTTAGCAAGAGCTAGAAAAGTGAAATAAATAATAAAATTATACATATGGTGTGAAGGTGACACAGACAAATGTATTTCCAACTCTAGCTGTACTATTTCTGACCCATCCTTTTGCTAATTCAAGTGACAAGATACTAAGTAAGAGCATATGTGATTATTATGCACCATGTAGAGTTCAGACAAAGCATAAATAATTGCCATGCGGTATGAATTTGTTTGATCTAGGAATAAAATCTTCACCATATTTTCTAGTGCCTGAGTGTAACTTTGAATGGCTTTATTAGTACACATTAACTAAAAAAGCCTCATCTATCAGAAAGATTAGCCTTGGGTGGTGCAAAGCTGATGCAGTAAAGGTTACTGCAGGAAGCAGCAGCACACAGAAGCAAGTGATTTGGCTAGAAGACGGCCTAAAAGTGAGGCTGAGGCTATTCCTCTGTATTTCATCTCTCTTACTGTGATGATCTAAAACTTCTACTCTTTCAGTATGAATTAGTCTCATTTCAGGAAATGGTTGCAAGATGCACTTAAATTCAAATTACTCTCTGTGTATAGTACCTTCTGACATTTTATCTTCTATTGTATGTATTTATTGAAAATTGTACTAGATGTCTTGACAAATTACCTACTTTGGTCACTGGATACTCTTGACAGACTTTTTACCATCTATTTCATCTGTATCAGATCAACAATTTATCAGCCCATATTACTTTCATGGCAGTAAGAAAAACAGAACAAAAATATAAAAGGAAACGTGACTGGTTAATTTTCATCATCAGTAATATCAGTACAAAATTGCTGCCTATGGTTTTCTGTCCTACTTTTTCACCTACATTTACTTTTCTCTCACTCTACTGCCCACAATGCACCCAGTGATATTTTCCCCTACGGACTTTCTTCTGGAAACACTAGTCTTCTTCACTGTTGACCTGTCAGCAGTTCAGTGGTCACCCAGCAAAAACCAGTTCCAGTATCATCCTCATTCCAAATATACACAGAAATTAGAGATGGCTTTTCCAAAATTTCTTTTTATTTACAAATTCATGCCTTGTCACTAGTATTTGGGGCACAGACATATTTTCCAGAACACAATAGTCTCAGGAAGGACTTGACAATAAAACTCCAGCAAAAAGTACTGAGCACTGCTTTGTATAGCATTCACTTGAAATACGGGAATCTGCCTGAAGCCAAAGTAAACATACATTCACGTTCTTCTCACAAAATTTATTTACTGTGTCAGTCATGGGAAATCTCTCATTCCTGTCAAATTAGACAGTCCCTCTGGCAGGTCACAATAGCCATGGTGGCATTATCAATATTTTTAAAAGGTCATCTATCAGAGAATGTGTGTTGTAGGTGATGAACAAGGAGGGAAAGAAGATTGCTTTGTATGCTCAGAGAAGTAAAAGTGCTACAAAAAGCTGATATACTTTAAGAACAAGAATTTAATTTATTTGCATTTTACAAACCCTATCAACATCTGCACAATTCCAGTCTTGCCAAGTAAGACAGTTATTCTTTATTTTATTTAGATCCAGGCCCCATTCAGAGTTACAAGACGTTTTGCCACAGTCTTCTGTGGGACTGGAATTGGTGCCCACATGCAGGAAGGAGTTCAAATAATTGGAAGCATCTTATTAAAAAAAAAAACAAACACATAAACAAACAAACAAACAAACAAAACCCCCAATTGGTTTTAAAAAGCATTTTATTCAAATATGTGTGTTTTGTTGTAAGAACATGCACTTTGTTGTCTGGAAGCAATTCAGTTATTCTAGCTTTCATTTGTTTTAAGCTGATATGGGAAAAAACCAACAACACAAAACCATTCTTGTAAGTCCTCCAAAAGATCCTATTACTACTTTGGTGTTTATAGAGCATGGGAAGTGTGTCTGGTGCTTTACAGATAAATTTGATCAATTTTGGATCCAAGGAGCTTACAGTATAAATCTTTGAGCTTGCTTTTATATATCAAATATATGATCTTTTATTTGTATGTATTAAGAATTAAAGCTGAACTTTTGAAATTTTTATTTTAAGATGAATAATTATTCCAGTAGATACAAGTGTTTGGGCTTTCTTTTCTCTAGGAAATGGAAGGTAAGCCAGATAAAGCCAAAAGTTTTTTTCATTTTTCATATCCAGGGAATGAAATCTTAGTTAAAACCTGTGCTTTTTTCTTTTCAGTACATGAAAACAGTGAAACCTTATCTAAATTTCAATCCAGAAATTTTAGACATTTTTAGGAAATAAAAAAACATATTGTCCTTTTAACTGAAAAATCCACATAGAACAGCAACAATTGTTACCAGCCCAATATGTGGTCACTGTCAAGGCACATGGGGCCTTCCATGTGGTCATGAAGAAAATGTGGAAGGCTGTGGTTAATTTCCTTATGATGGTGCGAAATTTCACCATACAACCACTTTGCTGCACAAAAGACTGCTAGCATAGATACATATGAACAGAAAACCCCTTATGCACTGGTGGCAATCCTTTAATGATGGAGAACTTGCGTGACCCAGAAAATGTGAAGTTTCAAATGTGGCATGGCTCTGCAGCCACATTTGGGGCAGCATGGGCTGCAGTCATTTCAATAGTTGGCACAGCAGGAGGAAAGCCCAGCGGGGGCTTTGGCTAGCAGTTAAGGTTTACTCAGGCTGCAACTCCAGGACATTGCTGTTGATTGTGTAATTTCAGTACTGCATTTTGTGTTTTAAGCTACAGAGATGGTTTGTTAACAAGAAGTAACTCCAGCTCACAGTGTGCCTCTTGCTTTCTCAATAGCTAGAATATAAAAAGACTTTGGCACTGCTTTCTTGAACTGAGATTCCCTACTGACAGTCAGAATGCTGCTGTACATGTTTTCTGTCATTGTCACTGGTGCATATTTAGGTGTTGACTTAATGTCCGCTAAAGTTTATGGAGAGGCTCCACAGCATTCACTTGGCTTTACATCAGAGAAAAGAGAGCCAACACTGGATCTTCATGAGCTAACAGAAAATCAATTTTAATTCCACAGGATGGAATTATTGGGGTAGAAATAGAAGTCATTAAATAATCTCGCTTGCTCCAAGGCTAGTGGTATGGAAAAAGAACTGAAAAGAAAAATTTTAACTTTGGATTGCCATAATTGTTATACTCACCTACCTTATATTGGACTCGCTTGTTAACCCAATACCCAGCTGGTATTTGTAAGTATCTATATTTTCTCATGGAAAGAAGTGTAGCTATTACTCTGGCAGACGAACGATGCTGCTACTTTCCTTCTCTAATTAAACTAGTTGCCATAAAAGAAGGCAGTAGAATACCACAGTACCATCTCTTAAAAGCTACTATGAAATATAGGCCTGTAAACTTTATGTAGTAACAATAAATGCATGTAAAATAAACACTAAAATATAACTATAAGGCAGGAAAGAAAAAGCAGGGAAGGCGGAACAGAGGCTGGGCTGGGGTCAGGGACAGGGCCCAGCTTGACTGTGTCCAGGGCTTGGGCTGGGTCCTGACAACCCCCCCAGGCTGGCGTCACTCCAGCTGTGGTTTTGTAGCAGGGCTGTCCAGAGGTGCCTCTATGCAAGCTCCTTCCAACTCTTTCTTCAGGGGCTCCAAGGCTGGCTGAGGTGCCTCCAATGGTCCTATCCTTTACCAGAAAGCTGCTGGTATGCTGCGGGACCTGACAAAAAAAAATAAATAATCAAACAGCTGGAAGCTAGATCAATTTAAGTCTGTTAAAGGGCATATGAACAAATTTGGGTTTAATTTCAGATAATCTTTTATTACTTTGCACCTATCTGTGTACCTAGGATTTCAGTATTTGAAACCATTCTGTATTTGGACTCCCGAAGTCTTTCTTCTTGTTATTGATACCCTTGCTGTATGTACAACCCTGCATCTTCCAGCAGACTCTTCGGATACCTACTTCTCATGCAAAGATATTAGAAAATATTCAGTAGACCTCAAAAGTCTTTAGCTCAAGGAGTAACAAGCACATTATGAAACATAGAGTTCATACGCTGTTCTTCTAAACTTATGACTTCTCACCATAGAAGTTCAGCTCAAAATTGGAAGACTTCTTGTGCCAGACTGAAGTCCCACAGAGTTGTATCTTAGCACTTGTAACACATGGATCCTACCAAAGGGAATTAGTAGACACTTTTGCTCTTATTTTACTAGTATTTAAGAAGAGGTGAGCTATTAAAATATAAAGTATGGTTTTAGATACCACGTTAGCTTCCTACCTTTTAAATTGTTCAATTTGTGTACACACTTTAAATTAACCAGAGTGGGTTATGAAAGGGCGGTAATCAATAAGATAGCTCATTATCTGTGATACTATGATTATCTATTATCTATTATCCTTTCTTCAGTACTAATGTCTGGGTTTAACCAAAGCATATTAAAAAAAAAGTCCTAACAGGACATCTCATTATCACCCTTAGTTTTTCTGTGGAGTTCTATTAGAAAATTGTGCTACTCATTTGAACTGCCACAACAACAGCATTATCCCTAGGGCGTTTTTTCATATCAAGGTTAATTTAAAGTGATTAGCATAAGCGCTACAGATGTTGCTATGGGGATAGGAACCTCACATCTACTATGATGGACATCACATGATTGCTGTTACAGCTCCAGTATGATTGGATTATTTGTTTTAATGTCATGCGAAATAAGTCACATGATGAAGATCAGAATCTCCTTAATAGCATTTCATATTCTGGAAATCAATCACTTTTTCTCCATTTCTTAGTGTTAAAAGTGCCTCAAGAGCACATAAAACAGATGTCTTTGGCTTACTGCTGCTTGTATCTGACTGGTAAAATCTACCACTAGTGATTGAAATATACACCTATTTGAAAACTGAAAAAAGGAATTCATTGTATTTTACCATAATTACAAGTATTTTTAATAAGTTGGAAAAAAATCTGTGCATTAATGTAATTAGATCCCATTTTATAATAAATCCCTATACTGAATGCGTGCAAAGTCATGTATTGGTGGATGATTCTAATGCTCTTAAACTCAGTGAGAAGCACGTTACTTGCCTCAGTAGCCACCTTTGAGTTCTCCTCTTTCAATCTAGTTATAGGAGTATTTTAGTGCATAGTATTGGAGTAGAGAGAAAGAGAAAAAGGTTTCCTAGGTACTTGATAAGGACAATAATTAATGTATAGAAAGTGGCATATTTAAAATATTAATTTTGGAATATTAATTTAAATGCTTTTCTTAACAACACCTTACTCTCATAAGTGTGGACAAAAGGCTATGATTAATAGAATCTTTAGCAATATCACTTTGTTGAAACAAGATGGCGTTGTCATCTGCTTTAGAGACTACTGGATTCTGTGCAATGCCTCTTGGAGACACTTTTCTCTCACCAGTGACAGCATGGTGAAAACTCCTAAATTTGGTATTCTAAATTTCATCTAGAACACACTCTAAAGTAACTTCAAATATAGCTTATTAACTTTTCATCCAGTCTCCTTTCTTGTGGTTATTGCCATGGCTTCAATTTCTTATTTGGATTTTTTATCTACAATTTTCTTATTTCTGGTAAAGTAGAAGCAGCTAATTGGGAAACTGCTCTTCATGCTGGCTTTACTTTCTAGATAATTTTATGTCTTTGTTATGTGGTTTGGTTTTAAGCATGCTAATGTTATTCTATACAGTATGTTGTTACACTGAAAATTAACAAGAAAAGGGAACAAGTAAAGAGGATCTTTGAACATAGAATAACAAAGAATATCTTAAGCTCATACTTTATTAGCTTGAACACTGAGTTATAGAACTTCTACTGTTAAGGTGGAATACATTTGTGGTTTAGGTAACACCTTTCATCCCTCAGAGGGTGTCAAAAAGTAATTAGAGATTGATATTGTACTGTGATGATGGGTGACAGGTAATCATGACATTAGCAGTTCTTCAAGCCCAAGCTAACAATAACGCTGGTTCATGGAATTGAATCTGTTCCTCACATTAGCTGCAACTCTGTGGTGTTACTGCCCTCTGTTCACAAGAGATACTCTGATCTTAAGGAATAGTCACTTGGGAGGCACAAGGATTTGGTTTTGTGATCACTGGAAATGCAGAAACATCAACAGCTCAGTACTTGGAACCACCCTCAGGAAATAGAATAGAAAGAGAGGGACTATTTGAGTTGGAAGCAATGGATTCAAAAGCTCATATCATTTCAGAAGTGTTGTATCTGCTGAGCAGTTCAGTTCCCTGTTGAACAAGCCATACAGTATTTGGCTACACAGAGAGTGAGTACATTATAAAAAGAAAGTTAGAAAAATCAACAGATTTCTTTACAGTCTGGCCCTTTCTATTCATGCACACCTGTGCAAGGAGACTTAATACTTGGTTCTTCACTCATATTGATAATACTATTAGTTTTTTTAGTGTAAATGAATGCACTATACAGTGACCTTGGTAAGAGATGAGGAAGTTGTGGCTCTAAGCCAGTTGTTCCTGACTGGAATCTGAAACAATTTCTACTCTTCCTGTAAAACAGAGGAATGGCTTTGCGCCTCTTTATCCACAGATCCTCATACAATCCCACTCCTTTGCAGACAAGAGGTAGGGATGTGGATCTCTTTCCCAGTAACAAACATTGCTGTAGTACCTAAAGTAGCTGGAAACGATCAGGAAATGCTGGCACACAAAAGCCATTTTATTTTGCTGAATGCTACAGCAGAGATGTAAATCAATTCCACCTTCTTATTTGTCCTCAAAAGTTTGAAAAGTCCTTGATGTATAGAACTTTGCAGTGTTGTATTCCTAATATGGTAGTAGGTAGTAGTGCATTAGTATCACTACAGTAGAACTAAATAATGCAGAAGTAACATAGAGGCTTCTGCTCAACTCCTTTATTTCCAAGTTGTTCATTCTGACAATATTCTTCTAATAACATAGAATATAAGGCAGGATTTTTAAGCACTTTTAAAAAGAATAATTATTTTTTTTTAATGCAAAATACCTTCAGAATGGTTTACTGTGATGTTACTCTGATCATTTTCAACAGCTATGATGATATAGTGCTGTAAAACTATGGTTACTAAAATGATAGATCACACCCAAAGTATTTCTGATTAAAAATTAGTAGTTATTTTTAAAAGATAATCTAATCCCTTTAGGCAAGGATAGACACTTAACATGCTAATTTTCATTTATACCAAAGGCATTTCAGAAAATTTCTACTGAAGATATTTGAAGAGATTCAAAGATGTTATTCAGTATTCAAAGACATTGAGAGTTTTATCATTGAAATGTTTAGTGAATAAAAACATGAGCGCAACTTCTTGAATTTAAAAAAAAAATTTTCTATTTTGAATGTTTTTATACCTCCAGCTACATACAGAAACTATATATGTTATAAAAAAATAACAGTTAAGAAGACTGCTCTTGAATCATCTCACACTCTCCAAATTAAGCATAAGAGGAAATTGTATAAGAATTTCAACCCCTTGTGCAGGCAAGACTGAGAAACATGTTATGACCATTGATGAAGCCTTTAGATTTACTGTATATTCTAAGCAAGTTTCCAGAAATTCACCTGTCAGTACTTAGAGCTACAGTGTATGTTGACAACAACAGCCCTTAAAATCACTTTCTCTCTCCTGCAGTTCATTTTCCTGTGCTCTGCTTTGCTTCCCGACCTAAATTTTGTGTCTACAAACAAGTGCTTTTTTTTTCAGTATGGATATGCAAGTATACGATTTTTCTTCTGGACTTTCTATGCAAATGCTGTGACTTTTTTTTTTTTATTAATATGTAACAATCTACTAAACTAAGACTAGTTATCCCCCTCTTAAAAAAAACAGCGTGTTTCAAGATTAATGGTTGGCTTATAACAAAAAAGAGTATTTTGCACTGAATAGGATGGTCCCCTAAAATTAGACGGTTTATTACTGGTAATTTCTGTTGTTCTTTTAAATCATTTAGTTGTATCCTACCTCCATTAAGAAGGATCTTTGGAAAAATATTGTAATACTGAAAGGTCATATTCTGGCACATTTTAAAGCATTTTTATAGATTTGTGAACTTGCAAATGTAAGGTCAATACTTTCCCAGAGCTCCTGTGTGGTCCCACTTTAATTTTAGCACTACCAGTGAGATGCAGTTGTCGTTACCAGAGATCTCCCTGTGTAACTCTTAAAACCAGAAAATGCCAGTCCCCCAGATGTTGTGAATCAGCATAGCTCTGATGAGGTGAGAATTTTAAATCTATGCCAGGAAGGACTAGAAACTGGTATTTGGTACTTATTTAGCATAACCTTTCTCAAATGAGAGGGCTTACGGCTTCAGCTGATTATAGCATAGCTAAGTTTGCGTGAGTGAGGTGATTGTACTCTGATAGAACACAGTGTAATGAAATTATTATGTTCAAACATTGAGAATCAATTTTTGAATAGGTTTTGTAAAAACCCTCAGTGTTGGACTGTGTTCATATTAAAGGAATGGGAACTAGAGTGTTAATGTCAGTGGGAGGAGACTTAGGGCTCTGCTGAGACCCACTCCAAACATACAATTGCCAGTCAATAAGCTTACAATTTTTGAAGTCCAACACCTCCTTGTAAGACATCTACATTACTTCATCTATTATTGTGATGTGCATTAACTACTCAGAAATTTGAAGTTTAAACAGGAATAATAAAAAATTTCTAAGGGTACAAGCCTCTGATCGCTTCTGCATTAAGAAGTATCAAGGGGTGGATGTTATGAAAATGATTACAAATTTCATCTATCACAGGGTATGTAGGTTTTCAAAGCGGAAGGAAGGGAAGAAAAGATTTATAGGTTTTCTGCTGTAAGGATGCGTGGTCAGACACAATTCTTCTATTATACTTTGTAGTGGGATCCTGTCCTTCTTGCTCATAGGCTTGATTCTCAAAGACTAAGTACATAGTTTTCCTCACTAAGTGTTGTCCTAGCTTGTGAGAAAGCAATGAATTAATTCCTCACACTCCCTACAGTTAGGAAAAGAAGGGAGCAAGGTTAAGACAGGAGTTCAGACAGTTCTTTTTATTAATTTTCTGAAACAGTTTTTCAGCCATAATGGGAACCTCTGCATGAAAAGAGAAGTAATTTACTTCTACAGAGAGGGAGAGGACAGTTTAACACATACACTCCTCTACCCCAGATTTCTATGAGTGGTCAAACTTTTTCAGGACTTGTAAGAGTAAAGGCACTAGGATTTAAGGTCACAGTTCTGCTTGTTAGTATTAACCTCCCAAATGAAGTTTTTAGTGGCCTATTTCATCCCACTTGTGAAGAGATGAGAATTTATCAAGAGCTCTCTCTCTCTCTAAATTTCCCATTACTAAAATAAGCACGGAAGTGTGGTTTTCTTTCTCCTCAGATACCATTTGTTTCCCAAAAGTAATTACAATATCAGCTTGATAAAGGCTGCTAGTAATTTTGTTAAGAAATTTTCTGAAAAAAAGCAGGGAAACTTAACAACCTAAGAGAATTGCCTGTGGAATGGAGTGGGCTCCGGAGACCCCCCTCTTACCCATTAGGAATTCTAACCACTGTAATTAGCAGCAAATTTCCCTATCTCTGTATGTTAAACAGAGAATTCATCTGTGGTTTGTTTCTGCCTGCGGCAGGGAGAGACTGAAGGAAGGGAAATGTAGGCATGTGCCTGCCTGGGTTAAGCAGCCTTAGCTACACTGGAAGGAAGGAAATCCACAAATTACACCAGCCTCTGTGCAGCCCTGTCAAAGTCAAGGCTCTTCCTTCCGTTATAATCCAGAGAAAAATACAAGTGCACAGGTAGATAGGAAACACCCAGGTAGAGAAATTATGGGGTTATAAATGAGGTTGTTTAAAAACTAATGAATAAAAGATGAACATTTCCAGTGCAGAGTTACTGTGCTGAGAAAACTAGTAACTTTTTGTGAGCTCTTCTACTGCCTATGCAGTATCAAACCTTATTTCAGCAAATATTTTCTGTACCAGAACGGTGAGAAATAGGGAAGATAAGCACTATGTAACAAGATTGATGATGTCTTATAGTGTCTGTGAGTCATCCTATGTGACTATTGACGAGCTTCTTGTTGCTGAATGATAATCTTACAAGGAAAATAGGGCTGAAAGAAATAAGAGACAAATGCATTGGTATAATGAATAACAAAACTAGATACAAATAAAAAATAACAAGTTACGTTGCCCTATGCATTACATTTCATTATTTGTTCTTCTATCAACTTTATGAATGTTCATATCGTTGCTGATTTAGATGCTACCTTTGAGCATCCCCTACAAGTTGCACTTAAGTAAGTGGTCACTAATCTGTGCTCATAATACTCCTAACGTGTACACAAAAGCCAGCAGAAAGAATTCCTAATGTTCTCCTAGGGATCTCAAAACATTTTATGTAATTATTTCCAGTGGACTGAGAAGGTAGATGACAAAATTAATCGTTTTGTTTCATAAAGAAATGTTTTATTATAAATATTTACACAAACTGATGACATAATAATGACATATATATTAAACTGGATCTGGCTCTGAATTTTGTAATTTGCTTCTGTTTCTCTGATTGTCATAACTAAATTGTGAGCTCTGAGTCTTTCTTTAAGCAAAAAGAACCGATAATGATCTTTGCAGTTTAGATTCTTTCCTACTTTTCCGGTTCAACCACTACTAAAGATAAAAACTAAGCTAAATTGCATTTTGAATTATCCAAAAATATTGTTAACTTCAAACTTACGCTCTTTCCTCCCGGATGCTAGCAGGAATGATAGAATAGAGAATGAAAAGTGACAAGTGAATTATGTTATTTTTAAAATCTGGGGCAACTAAAACAAGACTACTTTAGTTTGGCTTTGCACTTGCACATTAAAAAAAACCCATTTAATTACTTTGGTGTCAAAAGCTTTGCCAATATCAAACTAATTTGCATATTTTTTGTTGTTTACCTAAGGTAATTTTTTTCTGTGTTAAAACACTTATCTAAAAATACCTTGACTTTCTTTAGAGAAGAGAACAGATTAGAAAAACATTATCAGCCTTCTTTCTTGGATGCACAAAAGGAAAACTTAACTATCTGATCTTCAGTAAAGTGTTCCTTGGATGTCAGTTTCCCAGATGACCATTTTATTTCTTATACCTTTTAAAACTAAAGATCAGTCCAGCCATCAAGCCATAGCTAAAAGCCCAGGGATAAGCAACTGCTAATTCAGAATAACAGACTAACTGTTAAGAAAAAAACAGCTGAAAAATACCGTTCTTTGAAAAATAACCTTATGAGAAAATAAAAGATATCATACACTGAGATTTTAATTAGTTTTTCTTACCATCTGGATATTATTATAGCTATTCTTCCAATGCAAGTATTATCACAAATGCTAAATTTCTGACTGAGGTCGAAATGTTTCCTTGGTGGAAGAGGCTGAGTACATGGTAAGCCTGAATGGAGTTTGATGCATAGGATTTTTATCTTTGTGTTGCCTTGTTAGGAACTAGTGGCAACCTGACTGATTTGGGAGAAGCTAGACATCATCTGCAGTGCACTTTTTGTGCCATTAATAGAGTGTGTTAATTACATGCCTCAGAGGCTTCTTTTGGTCACCTCTAGAAGCCAGAAAGCAATTTATTTTCCCTTATTGTATGACAAATGATAGAGGGAGGAATGAAACAGGGAAGAGGTGAAGAGTCGAAACATCAGAGATGCCTTTGGAGCTGGAGACAGCATGCATTGCTGCTAAAAATTCTCATCTGCCTTGTTGACGTATTTTTGTTAGACAGTTGGGGTTAAACTTAGTGATGTCAAAGGATATTTATCTGCATTTAATTGAGTATGATAGCATTTATCCTCTGCTCATATTAACCGTTTTCAAACCTCTCCCCTGCGCACAAATACCATAGAGTTTTAAAGCCAGAGCAGCCCACACCAGATCATCTCACAAGTGACTGGAAACTTCCCACTTCTCCTGCTGGGAAGACAGGCCTGCCCATCACAGGAGGATCCCATTGTGGGAGTGTTCGGGGATGTTCTGAATGAAAATGATAAAAATGATGGGCCAAATACTCGCCCATGAAAAGCTAAGGTTAAACCATTGACAGTGCAGCATAAGTGTTCACTTTCTTATAAAACGTTGGTGCAAGATATTTATCGTGACATGGAGGGAAGGTCAAGAAAAGGGTCTGTATGACAGATGGTGTAGAAAAATCTGGAGTGTACTTTTCAGCTCTATGACTTCTTGGTACTGGCAGCAGAGAAATGTCTCAGGAGATTGTTAGTGGGAAAGAGAAATCACGTTCAGGAAAGGAATATCTTCTATTTCTCTGAAAGAAACTGAAATAACTGCTAGGCCATTATACCTTGCTAAATAGTTTGGCAAAGGATTTCTTTTTTTCTATACCATTTAAAACAAATACATAAGAATATGACATTTGTATGTTTGCACACATACATTTAGAATTGTGATATAAATAAACAAGGCTGTCGTAAAATTATTACATATAGAGAGTTTAGACTACTTTTAGAATCATTCTATAATGTTTGCGTGCCTATGAATAATATTTATCAGTATCTGGTCTTGAGTATTTCATCATGATTTTGCATTTTTTATAATTACATCCATTATTTATCCAAAAAAGTGGTATCAACAAAAGCATGGCAACTGAACTCTGGTGATGCAGTTAATTGCTGCTAGACCTTGTACTTCAGACTGCATCCCAATTAATTTATTGCATGGATTTCTAGGTAGCCATCATCCAGCTGTAAATACATGTAAGTTTCTGAGATTTGATTGTTGGTAGAAGATCCAAATATATAATAACTTCATGATTTTGTATGCTAAGCCACATATGATTAATCTTTTCTCTGTTTTTTTCTCAGGAAAGTTTCCATTCTAGGATTTTTCTGTCAGGCTTTTGGTTTATAGTCTCTTCTGGTATTTTAAATTATCTTAGAATATTGAAAAAAAATAGTGACAGCACTGAAATAGATTTCTTTCTCTTATTTTCTTCTTTTTCTCAGCTTTTTCTCTGCTTGGTTATAGTTCTTCATGGGCTCTTGTGTTATAGATTTCAATTTTTAAATGCTATTAGAGCATGGATGCAGACTGCCAACATCAGTTAGCTCATCACTAGAGTGTGTTGTCTGTAGATCAGCTTGAACATAAATATTATATACCTAAGCTCCCATACTATCTGGTTTTCTACATGAATGGCTTTATTTTCACCACAGAAAGAATTGTAATGAGGCCATTAAGTGACACAGAACATACCCCTGTTTAGTCAAAAGGAAGCATACAACTCTTTGTTCTACCTTTGTGTATTTTATTCTGAATGTTACACAAATCTGAGAATTTAAGATAAAATATTTGAGAAGAATTTTTTCTTTTTCTCTGCTTTTCTTATAATTTAAAAACACATCTCCTGTCCGACCTTACAAAAGTTACTAATTTCTGTGTAGAATACTCGTGGCACCCTTGCTTCTCTCTCTCCAGGACAAACACTCATGGAAGCTAATTGTTCATAGACACATTGAAGTCAAGAAGCTATGATTGACCCAGATACCCCAGACTGGTATCTGACTTCATGTATCTATTTTGTTCATAGCACTGTGGTCATTGAAAACATTGTTTGCTGTGGATATTTCTGAGTGGCAACTGAGCATCTGCTGTGTGGAGATGGTTGACTAAGAGATTTTTTTCTGGACAACGAAAAAGCTTTTAGACCTGAATTGCTAGCTTTTCTACTCTAAGAATGTAAATCCCCATTTAAATAGGACTTATATTTCTGTATCCTTCTTTGTGTCAGGCTTTTATTGATCTAGATGTACCTAACAGTCCTATAGGTAAAAAGAACAAAAACCCTTACAAAAATCATAACTATACAAAAATAAAGATATTCTGATGTGAAAAGCTTTATTTCTAAGGGAATGAGTGTATTTCCCAGTTGAAATTTATTTCTAAGCTCTGAACAGCTTAGAATCAAAGCAATCAAACCAACCAGGCTACACTTTTTCCTCATGTTTTCAAGACATAAATCCTTAGTGTGTCAAATGTGTATCTTCAGGGCAGCAATATAAGGGAAAAAAAAAAATGATTCCCACACTTTAAAAAGTATTTGACTAAAGTACTTGGCATCTTCCACAGCAGGTAGAAAATCATGAAACGTTTAAACTCAACTATCTTAATATCAATTTATTAAAGCAGTTGTATCTTCAGACATCCAAAGGGAAAAGTAAATCAACTATCTTTATAAAATGTATTAGACTAATTTATTTTACTACACCTCAGCAGGAGGAAAAAAATAAAATTAGGACAAGCCTGCCACCAGTAATGAAGAAAAAAATGCTCCACAGCAGGAAAGAAAAGAAACAGAAAGCAAGAAAAAAAACAAACCTAAGATTGAAGGCGGTTCATCATAAAGAGTACCATGTGCAACATGACAGCTGTGGTCAAAATAGGTGCACCTTTGTAACTGCATGCTGGTGTTCATTCAGATATGACAATCTCATCTCATTATTAGCATTGTCTTACAAAACCTTTCTTTGTGTTCATTAAAAGAAGCTAAAAAGGCAGCCCACCTGCTGAATGAAAGGGAATGGCAGATACACACAATTATTAATAGCACGTTCTTTAAAATGTTGAAAATGTGTGTGGATGTATGTGAGCAGAGATCTTTAACTGCACTAAACAGGATATAGAAAGGTTAAATGTGTATTTCACCAATATTTTTTTTTCAGTAAACATACTAGTTTAATCTGTTTCCAGTTAATTCAGATGTCTCTGTTGTGCCTAGAAGTACATATTTACTAATTTACTAATTTCATTAAAGCAATTCTTGCTAAAATGTCATCAGCTGTCACAGGTTAATGTAACATTAAAGTTATAACACAGACAATATGTGTGCACACGTACCACGCAGCCATGGAGGTACATATTCCTCTTCCACAGGAAGACACCTGTCAGACGGTAGTAGCAATTTTATGGTGGTATCACTGGTGAAGAGCAGTATCTGAATAGGAGTGGTGACATTGATGCAGACCGCTGGTAGCACATTTAGCCATGCTTGAGGAAGAAGAAAAATAACATGAAAACCCTGGGGAATTGAGAGGAATAAGCCTAGATGGACGTTTCACTTAGAAGGCCTTTTTTTAACATTTTTTGAGCCACATGGGCACACATGACGGAGTCAAGACACAAGAGCAAGGTATGTTTGTATGAGTATCCCTTGCTGTCCAGGGAAGAAAGTTTAGGGGGTTTTGTTGTAGTGCTTTTAAGTGTGGTAGGACCACTCAGTTTCATGTCATCCAGTATCAAGATTACTGTGGATACTTGCAAATCTTCTACCTTTTCCATCTCTGATAACTTGCCCTCTGTTCTAGAACACAACATGGGACCTAGTCCGGTTTTACGACCTCCTCTTGTCTTCAAGAATGCTCAAATACTGCTTTCATTGCTATCAGTCCAGTACACTGAAATGGCTAAATCTGAGACATTTTTCTGGCCTGTAAAGACAGGTTCACTAAGTGTCAATATAAAATTTAAGTGAGAGGTCTATGTCATCTTACCTCTAAAATACTAACCTTGCAAATGCCCCTTTGCTGTAAATGCAGAACGAGGGAGCTGATGATAAAGCCTCAAGACTACCTAAGGGAGGTGCAATGATAAAACTGTATGAAACCCATTCTGTGCCAAAATACATTCTGTCAAAGGTAAGATATTTTTTAAAGGTGTCTATTTTTTTTTTTTTGCTTGATAAGTAATCTTGTATTGGCTGTGGGCCTTGCATAGTGTGGCCATAATATTTTTGACGCACCTCTGGAAGCTATCTCATGGCAAAATGGTGAAAGGGCAACATTAAACTCGCCTATCAGAAGGTCAGCACCCATGAAGAATGGACAAAGTTGCAGGTTGCTTTTAATTTTCAAAAAAATGTTCTCACACATAGCTGCAGTTCTTCTAAAATAAGCCAATTTAATTTGCATCTGTGTGACAGAATACTTGTAGCCACATGCAGTCCTACTGACTTCAGAAGATTTCCATACAGACATAAAGATTTTGGAATTAGATCTAAATGCGAGCAGGAAAATAAATAAACAAACAAATAAGCAAGCCCTTTTCTTTTATTTGTTTTCTACAAATACCCTAACATTTTTCAATAAAGTAATTCCTTGCTAAGAGATTGAGGTTGCATCTAACAAACAATTAACTGAGAATAACTTCTAGTCTTTTTCAGGAAAGGTATGACTTAAAAGGAATCTATTGGCTGTTTTACTTGGGTTTAGTGTTGAAAAAAATAAAATTATTTGTGATGGAAAGGATATAAAAGAAGAGACTATCAATCTTCCCATCTGAAAAAGCTTTTTAAAATTTCCATTGTATTTCACAGTTTGCAGATGGCAATCTATGTATTTTCCCAAGGAATCCTCAGTGGTGGTTAAGGAAGTAAAAATGCTGAGAAGCCATTTTAGGATTGAAGCAGAATTAAAGGAAACCAAAAACAGTTCTTAGTAAAAATGAAACATTCTCAAATGAGAAAAAACATTAATGGACAAACCACAGTGATTAGTTTTAGGGCCACTATCATTTCTTATAAATGACTCCTAAAATGGGATGAAAAGCTTGTGTCATAAAATGAATTTAAGATCAAACAATCCAAATGACATTGATAGAATTCAATAGGATTTATACAGATTAGAGAGTAAGGATATAAGGAGGAGAGAGACAAAAAAAAATTCCTACACAATAAAATGCAATGCATGATATGGATGTGTTTTATCACTTCAGGTCCAAATAGCATAGCTTATAAAGTGGTGTCATAGTCCCACACACAACCTATTTTTCTAACAAAATGTATGTATCTTTATAGCTCCTTAAGCTTGCAAGGCTAAACTACATACTGAAGAGTTTGTGACTCTAATGTAGTTGCTCCATAAATCAATGGGTTTTAGATAATTAGAATGTGGAATTTATGAAATGCATTGTGCTGGAAGAATTACAGCGTCCTACCCCCTATCAGTCTTAATGTGTGCAAACAGGAATCTACTCCCCAAAAGCTGTCACCCATTAGTGCTATGCTGCAGAGAAGGATAAAAATTGAACAAGTCTCACAGGTCCAGCTTGATGTGAGCCCAGTCAGCCATAGTGAGGGATGTGAAAATAATGCTGGGGAAGCCCAGTGATTTTTAGTTCTGAGGAGCTAGAAAGCAGGTCTGTTCCTTCTTTCCCTTAGTTACATTAAGATGTTATTAAAGTCTTCAGAAAACATCTACTGGCATTTGCTAATCAGGAGATGAGAAAGAATCTACTTCTTTAAACATAGTGAAAATCTTTCTTATGACCCTTTTCAGGGAAGTCCTCTCTGTTAGGCATGACTTTGGCAGAAGGGCTGCTGTCTGGTTGTCTTGCTCTGTTTTCATGGCAGAACATTTTGCAGTCATGGTGGAAAAGCTATTCATGCTATTGCACTGAATATTTACCAACTTTGTGGTCTTCACCTTGTATTTTTTCAAACTAGAGCGATTCTGTGTTGTAACAATTGCATGTTACCTGTCAGAAAGTACTTGGAAGTCATTTAAAAGCAGGACACAGTAAGGACCCAATTCTACAAGTACTTCCAAAATCAGTGCTCACTGTGTAAAGTTAAGTGCATGTATACATTTCACTAGGATAAAAACACTGAGAGGAAATTAGAAGTTAGATTTGACTTGGAAACATCCATCTTGTCTCTTCTTGCTAATTTGGTTATGGAATTTTTTTTATGTTTGCCTTTTTCGTGAATTTTCAAAGGCAAGAAGGCACACATGCATTCATGATCTTCCTTTTACTAAAGATTGTAAACTTTTTTCTTTCTCCTACGTCACCTCATTTTTTTTCACCTATGATTTTCTCACTTGGTCTTTCCTAGGTCACTGATGTGACTGCAAGAGTGAAAGAATTAGTGATGCATAAGCAAAACTAATATGGAACCTGTTGTATGCTTAAAATGTTTGATTTATGGGCTTTCCTGAAACCATGAAAAGCCTGCAAATGGCAATTATTGGATGATAGCAACCTACCTGTGGTCCTGATGATAGGGAATTAGTGTATGTGCTATTTTTCCTAATGTAAGTAGATATGTGTTGAAAAGATGGATTAACTCTGAGTCAGTCACTGTGGCAAATCTGATTCAGTGGATAAAATCTCAGTTCTCTTTGGATCTAAGTTCAGGAGTAGTAAGACTTTGAAGAAAGAAGTTATGTGAGATATTTCACATGAACACTTAGACTGTTCTGAAATCCTGTCTTTCTTTCTAATACAGAGCAAGAATCAAGCAGGCAATGTGGTGCCTGAAATTACCTTAGTGAGCTTCTCTCTGTGTAAAAGGAGCTGTGAGTATATCTTGAGACTGTGTCAATATGTAGCGTTTATAGCATTCCCATTTCCTTTGTGCTTCCTGGCTATTTCTAGGTTACCACCTTGCCTACATGGTCAGATATAAAGTCATCTGATCCCTACTTAGTCCTTTGACATTTTGATAGTGGGTCATTATATCCCTTGCTCTTCATGCACTTTCTATTCTGTGGAGTATTTGATGCTTGAAGCCCCTCCTGCCCCCACTTCTTCACTGTGCTCTTCACGTCAGTCTTTCTTGAGCAACAGAGAGTCCATAGTATGCCCTTAAAGCTGCTGCAGGAGGAGAGAGGAAGCCTCTATATCTGTTGAAAACCTGTTTGCTTAATGCCTGCAGGTTGTGTATGTGGCAGCCAAACAGCTCTCTAGCTGCAAGAGGGTGAGAAAGAAGCATGGGGTCACGCTGAATGTTTTTTGCCTTTTGCTGGGAGTGATGGTAAATATCTGCACTCACAGTTTATTTAGTTCTGTATGAATGATTCACTATTTCTCATCTTTGTTTTTAACTGGAGCAGAGAAGGAGGGCATAGTATATGAAGGAGCTGGAGCCCTGGGGCCAAGATACAGACAGGCAACAGAACTGCTGCCTGTTATTGTGCCTTGAGAATGAACCCAAAAGAGGAATCAAATAAAACCTCTAGTATCAGGAGGAATACCGATCTCTTTGAGTTGTGTATGAAGAGTAGGGAGACACATGTTCATTAGTTAGTTTGCACTGATACTGACATCACACAATACTTGCTTTTCTCTTACAAAGCTATATTCAAAAGTACAGTGGTCATGTTTCACATTTAATGTACACAAAATGATATTTGAGTGAAAGAATAATTTATCAATGCTAGAAATCTGTTAATGTAAGATAGAAGCCAAAAGATTCAAGAACATGATCATATGTACTCTTGAAATGTAATTGAAATACCAGTTTTAATCTCATTTTAGCAGATAGCTGAAGCATCTCTGCATATTGCTTCAGAAAGCATACAGTATAAATATGGGTATGTGCCGGAGTTTTATTAGAATGTATTTTTGTATGTAGTTGTGAAAGCAGAGGTCAAGATGAATCAGTTTTACTATGGTGCCATGTAATATTCTGCCATGAATCTCAAAAAACCCTGAAGCAGTTTTTATGTTGTTCAGGTTTATACTGAATATTAGAAGGAGAGAGAAGGATTTCTCATTAACAGAAAAGTAATGAGATGTTTCTTGTTTGTGTTTGTTTTTCTTGTTGAGATAGATGTTACACAGCCTTCTTTCCTTACGTAACTCAGTTGTGGTATCTGATCTACAAAATTAATTAGATATATAACATCTAAGTGAAAAAAATATGTGGATTAATTTAGATCTCATAATAATATGCTTTACAAATAACCAGAAGCAAGAAAAGCAATTAATACTTTTTTAAAATTAGAGGTAAGCCACAAGATTCATAAAAGTTCCTAATCTATTGTAAATTTACTGTGAGATTACATCTCTACTCAGTTATGGAAAGCAGCATTCCAAAAATTGTTTTGCCTGAGAAATAGCCAACTTTTATGCTTTTAAGAGGAAAACTCTCTTTGTTTAGTTGGCAGGGAGTGGGGGGAGGGTGCGCAAAGAGTCTTCCCTAGACATATAATCTCAAAATGCAGCTGGTATCATTACACCACATGCTCTTTCTGGAGAACATAGTTGGTCAGGCGGCAGCAGCTGAATGCTCAGCTGGCAGAAGAGCCCATGGTGAACATCTGGTGAACATCTGCTTGTGATGAAGATGTACTGTGCCTTACCTGCAGCAAACCAACGGATATTTTCTAGGGGCTGGAGTCATGCTTATTTCATTGCCTGAAAACTCTTCAGCGTCGTCCTAAAATATTTGAGAACTAGGTTCTCAGTAACAACAGGGTCGCTCTAAGCATATTCAATGTCAATATTTGCTTGCAGGGCTTCTAGAATGAAAGTTATAGAGCTTCTCAGATCTACCTTTTTTTTGTTTGTTTCTGTGTAATAGCACAACTATGTAAGGGGGTAAATTTGCTTTAAAACATAGTTGACAGGTGTAATGAAATATGGAAAACTGCTTTAAATGGAGTAGGCTTAGGTAAACAGCTCAAATTGGAGGCTCAATATCACCCTTTGAAACCTGTTGGAAATGTGAAATCAAGTCCTGATGAGGATGAAGATCTAATCCAAGAAAAGCTTTTCTTTACAGCTGATAGTCTCCTCTTCTGATGAAGATACTTTTAAAAGCAATCAAAATCCATAATGCTTATAGTTCTGAAACATATCTGAGCTTGTTGATCATGGTGGGGAAAACTGGAAAGCTAGTAGTGCTTAGAGTATTATATATTATTGGAGGGCAATATTGTATTGCTGTACACTGTAGACACTCGCTCATGGCGGGAGAGAGTTATATGGGAGAGTTTTAATGAAGCAATCAAGAGGTTTGTGGGAAGTTCCTTCCACAGACAATGAAAGAGCCCCTGAAAGTGAACAGCAAAAATTATTTCCTCAATCTTTTTTTTTCCTTTCTTCTTCCTCCTCATTTTACAGTTTCAGTTCATCTGTGGAGTATGCAACTTGACCCACTGGCTACAGCAGGCTGTATGGGTTAACCAGACAACCTGTGCCTGCATTTGGCATGGTCTATGGAGTTTTTTTGCATCATGTTAAAAACACAGTTCAAAAAGTACAAACGTCTTCCTTGTTTTTCTAGCTGCATTATGTAATACCACAATGGTTCAACCCTTATCTTGGAAAGCAGTAGATAAAAATGACTGAGGGAACAGTTTTTCCTGCCAGTGCAAACACTCCCTGGAATGATAAACTCTGGCTAGTGAGACTAAGTGGGTAACGTTAATGAAATCATTGTTATGTTACTGTAGAGAACAATCCTACATTGGAAAATGAGTGAGCTAAATGATCTAATAAGTATTTTCCATCTGTAATTTCTTGCATATTAAGTATTCTTTCCAAGATTTTCCTTCCCTCTCCAGCTAAGTTGAAAGTCTCATGTTCCTAAGAGAAAGCAGCAGGAAACCTTTTTTTCCTGAAGGCGAAAAGTTCTTAAAGTGCAAACACTATTTGGGTAGTGAGTTACAGCTACAATCATAAGGGGAAATTGGTACTACTTTGAATTCAGTTTGAAAAGGAAAAGGTAAATTTTCTTACCTCCCTTTCACTAGTTCCATGTAAAGGATAACACGAGGACCCAGTAAAAAACAGCTCTAAGATGTAAATCTGCAAAAGGCACCTGAGGAATCTGTAGTAGAACCTTTCCATGGCCCTGCTACTTCCTTAAATATACTTTACAGCTGCAGAGGGAGTTCCTTTTATTGCTTTTCTGAAGGCTGGAAGGTGGTTGAGGTCATTGGTGCTATTATATTGCTTCTAATGTATTTTTGTTAACTGCTTTCCCATGAGTATGTACCAGGAAACATACTGCACTTATATAAAGCAAACTAGGTATGCAAATGGCACAGTTCGAGGTGTTTAAAAATGCTTCTGGGAACAATATTCAGTAAAATAAATAAACAAAAAAATGGTAAATCTAGTCCAGTCCTTTTATTGACAAGTGTCATTAGTCTTTCTCATTTCTGTGCAAAGAGAAAGTAACTGTCAACAGTCTTTTGAGATATGCTGGCTGGCAAGTGTTATCCTGCTTGTGAAAATGAAAGAAACCAATGCAAAAACACAAGTCAGGCACAGATCCATTAATAGGATAAAACTGGCTTTCTGCTTCACCCTCAAGGCTACCTCCTGCATATATGTGCGTGTACATACATGAGCACAAAATGATGTGGATTCTTTTTCCCCAGAGGAAAAAGGTGCATTCTCTCTTCATAAATCTGGATGTGAGAGAAGACCCTGACAATTAGATGCTCTCAGCAGTTGTGGAGTTTCTGGCAATTGGAGACATCTTTAACCCCTGACTTAGTTGAAGCTGCATAGGGTTCATCCACTTTAAGACTTTTGAATTGGTTTCATGTTTTGCCACTGGCACCCTTTCCTTGGTGCATGAGCAAGATCTCATGTGAATCACAGAATCACAGAATCATTATGGTTGGAAAGGACCTCCAGGGTCATCAAGCCCAACCTTTGTCCTAGCAAAGGTTGAAGGTGAAGTCTCATTCACCTTTCTTCAAAGCTATTCAGTTCGGGTTCAGTATGGGAGTGCTGATACACCAGGTTTTACTCCATGAAGCAACACCCCATGAAGTTGGTTTTGGTGCATAGTTAGTCAGTTTTTTGTCTTCTCATATACCACTAGGATTCCAGCCCTGTTTAACTTCCTCTTCCACTGCAGCCACCACTTTTATTTCATGTTCATGCAATGAGATGTAAGTTGTTTTTTCATATCTTGAACAAAAATGTTAAAGCAATGTCTTAATTGTTAATGTGCAGCTAAACAGAAGCCTACAGCCTACAGCACAGGTTATGAACTTATGTCAAGCTGGTTATAATCTGTTCTGTCAAAAAGGGAACAAATATGGAACAGGAAGAGCACCTTGACATGAGGATGGCTGTTGTGATGATTCACTTACCTGTTTATGGCATGCTTATGCAGTGCTAGGTACTTCCAGATGTTCAGAAATATATAGATGCCACCTGTTTCTCCAAGGAGAAAGGAAAACTAAGTTTAGGACTACAAGAAATCTAGCATTTTTAGAAATGTCTTCTAGATGAATGGGAGATAAACTCAGGCAGATGGTAATATGTTTGAAGATTGTATCATAAAAGAAGGCATAGCAAGATTGTGCAAGGAGCTGAAAGATTGAAAGACCCTGGAGGGTGTAACACAGGTAACAGAAAACAAACGAGCATACAAAAGTCGTAAGGCAACTTCTCATAGAAGGAGTAGTATGGCTGTTAGACTGCCTGCTGCAGAAGTTACAGATTAGCTGTGCTCTGTGTTAACACAAGGTTCCTGCACTTGCTTAGGTTGTGATATGAAATAGAGGTTGAATAGGTCCAGGAGGCAAATAAAGAGAAGCGATGGAGTGGCTGTGTGTTATCAAAGAGTAGAAGATGAGAGAGTTATAGAGTTGATTTCCTTCAGCAATGACTATATGTGAGCATTGAATAACTTTCTGTTTAATAAGATAGTCATAATTCAGGTCTTTGCTCTTAGTTTTTTAAATGGGTCAGCTCATTCAATCATTCATAGGTCATTTATGACACACTATATATGCTGCTTGTTTGTGTGCTGCTCTTTGTAGAACTATTTTGTGTGGAATTAGTTTGTGAGAAGCTTTCTCATGTGTTTTCTGCTTCAGTTTTGATCACTCCTCTGATTTTAGATGAGACATAATTTGAATGCATCCTAAATAAATCTCTTGCATTAGAGCAATTCCTGTGACTGAAGAGCTCCAGTTCACATCAAGCCCTCAAAGTCAAAATAACAGTTATCCAGACACACTGACAGTGCTTACTTTGAAAAACTTTCTAATTTATTGATGTTCAGGTCCAATTCCAAACATATGTATCAGGACTACCTCTGGTATAGACCCATGTCCAGAGTCAACCTCAAAATGTGTAGAGATTCTTTCATCACACAGATATTTTGAGTTCATATTTTGCTAGAAAAGCATTTTGGATTTTTGGTGAGAAAAACTCAATTTATTCCTTTCTAGAGTGTTTATAATTTATTTAGGTAGATTACTAATGCAATACATTGTACTTTGGTTTCCCTTGGGCCTAGTTTATCTTTCTCCTTCCACTGTCCTGTGGATCTACATAAACATAGGTGATTAACTGCTAGTAAGACAGGAAACAAATTAGAATTGTTCATTAGAAGACAAAATTTCGGATAGAGGGCCAAATCTGATTTAGTTCAGAGTGGGTCTTGTGCCATTGAGGCTCAGATGACTTAGTTCACTGTAGGCTCTGACCCATGATTTGTAAGGAATAGTGGAAAATTGCCACAGGAAGGAAAATACCAGTTTTACTCTACTGGACTTTCATTTAGGGCATAAATGAGGAAGTAATTCTCATCAATAATGTAAATTTCAGTTTGCTTTCACAAATGAAGTGGAACTCGAATACTAAGTTTCTTTAGGACTTCATGTTCTTGAGAGCTACTAGACAAGGAAAATCCCTTCCAGTGAAGTATGCCTGATTTTTAAGAAAGGGACCTAATCTCTATTCTTTGCTTATCCAGAGTAACTGCTGACTGGATTAGAATCTTATTGTGTCTCTTCATTTCCTATGAAAATCAGGTCTTTTTAGTACCTGGATGTTTATTAACATCACAATACTAAGCAATTTTTTTAATAGCTTTAAATTTGCCTTTTACTCTCTTAAAAGTTTACAAATACTTCTTCCCTATCAATTTTTCCCTTTCTATTTACCAGGTTGTTGACTTTTTACAGTTTCTCCTGTCTTTCCAAATGGGATTTTTGCTGCCTTTTTCTTTTTTTTTTTTTTTGTCCATAAATCTCTGCAACTGATAGCTGGGAATAATAGTCAGGTTTGTGCTCTTCCCATACCAAATTTTACCTGTTACATGCAAGAATTGTAAAATAATCCTAAATTAAAAACGAGTTCATTTAAACATTAATGTTGTCTGCTGGGTTGGGTTTAGCTGCTGTATCTGCACATTTGGTGCTGTATCTGGCATTTGGTGTAGTAATCATAGGTAGTTACTATCAAATGGCAATAGATGGTAACTACCATTTACTTTGTTTTAATTCATTAGCATATTCTGTCTGACAGTATAATCCAGCCAATGAATTAGCAAACTACTAACGAAAAAAGGAAAGGAAAACAGTGTGAATTAGATACTGTATTGCCTGCTTAAGCAGCAGTAGAGAGGGATCATGTATAGGTAATCTGGAAAACCTCATGCTTTCCAGAGTTTCCCAGTGCACAGGATAACTAGGCAACTATGTGAAGACACTTCAGAGGGCTATCTGCTTCATTGACTGTTGCGCTTTTTCCTCAGGGTCATAAAAATTAAGCAATCCTCACTGTTTTTCTAAAAGGGTGACTTATAAACTGAAAGGACCAAAAAAAATACTTTCTTCTGCTTCCCTGGCACTTTCCTGCTAGAGCAAGAGTTGCTGACTCTCTGTAAGTCATGCAGATTTTCTTCCCACTTGGTTGCTGTTTTGTAACACAGCATATGTGGCCATTATATTTTAAAATATAATTTGCCTTCCCTTTATAGGCTCTATTTTATGTTGCCTTCCATACTATACATTTTCTTCTGTTTCCATTCCTTAATTTGAATTTGAATTATTCTTCTTACCCACAAGTTGTCTTAAAATGATGAAACCAACACACTGATAGCAATGGCAAAAGAAAATAAAAGAAAGAAAGGCCAAAAGCATGCGGGTTTTGTAGCAAATAATGTAGAAATTTGTTTTAATTGACTGCTAAAGGATATTGGAAGGCAAAATGAGAATGCCATAGGGGTACAAGAATTTTATGTAAATATGCAACTAGGATATACAGAACATTGCTTGGGCATTATGACTACAGAGGATATATAGTTTTTAATTCTGAGATTAATAACCACCATATTACTTACATTAAATCTGTTATTATTTCCCGTGGCCAGGCTGATTCACTCAGAGTGAAAAATTAATCACTTAATCTCTCTGAGTTATTAAGGTTTAAAATTAAAGCAATAATTTGGCATACCTGCTGCTTCTACCAACTTTGTTGCAGCCTACTGCTTTTCAGAGTAGATGGACAGTTGTTTAGCAGCAGTATCTGTCAGACAATTGGGAATTCCAGACAGATGTTAAATTGCATGTGTGTAGGCTGACTTTTCTTTGCCTGTGCAGCACATCTAAAGCATCCAGAAACTGAACTAATTTATGAAAATTAGGATGTTGACTGGTTTTCGTCAATCCTTTGTCTGCCTTGTCTGTTTAAACTAGAAGTTTTCCATGGATGTTGCTTATTATGTGCTTGTACAACATCAACAACACCGGGGCCTTTAGACAGCACTGTAGTAAAGCTGGTAAACTGGAATGTAGTTGAAGTTTAACTCCCTAGCTGGAAAGCATCCATTTCCAGATTTTTGGAGGGCTTAGTGAGATAAGAAGAACCCCCCAAAAAGTTGCAATAAAACAGAGAAAATGGTTCTCTAGTTCTGATTGTAGTATAAATGCTACCGGTGCGGTATTTACTAGAAGTAATAATTTTTTTCAGTTGCTACCTTCTTCCTTCTAAAAATGCAGCATAAATTGGGACAGATCAGCCAACATCAAAGCTTTTCTGACTCATGCATGATGTCTGGTTGCAGATTACAGATACGAGCTGTGTAGGAATGGCAGCTGGAACCTCCCCAGCCACCAATCTCATGCAAAATCCTGAACCTTTTGAATCCTTAGTAGATATTATATACTGCCATGCTATCCAGGTACTGAGTTTGACAGAGCTAATAATACTATTTAAATATATAATTATTGAAATTACACAGACTCTTTTGGTTTAATGGTGTTCAGTAAATTGGCATGCATAATTTGTACATCATTGCTGTCAACCATCAATCCAAATGTGAGACAGCAACATATAAACTGAACGACAGAATAAAGTGTTTATGAGTTTATTCAGGACAAGATCACCATAAACTATGACACTGGAAATTTTCATATAATTTTTTCAGTATTTGTGTGAGATAGGATGCTGTCTATGGGTGTTTCATTTGTTCCATTACTATAAAACTATTCAATAAACAATTTAGGAGACAACAACTAGAGTGCTCTTCAAAAAGACCCTGGGGACAGGATTTATTCTGGAAGTCGATGTTACCATTTTTGTTTCAATTTTTGCTATGGCTTAGTATTTCAGCCTCTTATTTAAATGTCAGTCATTTAATAATGAAGTGGAATCCTAAAAATTTACAAATAGATATATCTTTGAGCCTCAATCAAGAGCTACACTAAGCAAACCAAATTAAACTATTATCATGCTAACTTAGATTAATAATTAAGACTTCCTGACTATACATTTAAGCAAGAAATGCTTAAAATAACTTTCACATATCTGAATATGCATCCATGTGCCTATATTGCTGTAGCTTGAAATTACTTTAACATTCATGATATTAATCAAAATGGCAGGGTATGTTACATATCATTCAAATGCCCCAATCTCATTACATGGCACTTGCTACACAGTGATATTGGTATTACGTTTTCTTTTTTATTTTGAGAATGCAGTAAACAACTAATAATTTGAGATTTTCTAAATTTCTTTTGCAAGGTGCCAAGTGCTGAAAGAACTGATTAACATGAAATGAAGAAAGCTATGAATAGAAGCAAAAGAGAAACTGCTGAGTTATCTCTGGCACCCTCTAATGAATAAATGGATTGTTTTCAATGTTCTGTCAATGATTACAAGCTAAAATTCACATACTACTTCACTTTTACTTTTTTTGAACTATTAGAACAAAAAACAACCACAAATCTTCTAAAGATTTTTTAAAGAAAAGATTGAATTCTTATATTCTGCTAGATGCTAAAATTCATGCTCCTCATAGAAACCAAGGCTCTAATTGTACTTTCTCAGTTAAAATACAGTGAAAATATGTTTTGATCTTATATGTGAATTTCTATGAGTAAACCCTAGGTCATAGCTAGTGGCTACTTACAAAATAAATATTAGTAGAACTTTTAAATGACTTTAAAATAGCTCTTTGGCCACAAGTTATGCCAGAAAAGTAGCTTTCCTTTGATGACTGTTAATTTACTTCAAGAGATCACCTAGAATGGCTATTAACCTGAGGAAGAGCATTCAAAGGATATCTAAAAAGTAAAGACATCTGTCCAAATGTGAAAGCAATCAGGGTACAAAAGTATTTAGGATCAAGGTTGTGATGGCACATCCACTAAGTATGGTGGGGATAGTCCTTCCCTACTAAGTAATCCAGATAAAGCATTGCATTTCATGTCAGTGCCAACATCCTGCTTTGAAGAGGAGTTTGGACAAGACTTCCTGAAGTCCCTTCCACCCTGAGTTATCCTATGATCCTAACCTTGAAAAGTATAAATGCAATTCATGGGTTATAAGTGACAATAGCTAATGAGTAGGACATTATAAATGTGTTTCAGCAGTTTACTAGGCCTAGTTTTTTAAGTCTTGCCATTCTTACTGATAAAATTTAATTTACCAGGCCATATCAAATGTCAAAAAAACCAGAGGATTGTACTTAAACAGTACTTAACCTTCTAGAGGTGATGATATCATGCTCAGTCAGTACTGGAAAAAGTTTACAGATACAAAATGTGAAAGAAATTAAAGAGAAGATTATAATCTGTATTTTTATGCATAGTCCTGAGTAAACTTTGTCATGTTCCTTAATTATAATTTCCTGGTACAAGACTGGGTATGCTTTCTGTTGAGTTTCATCTCATCTGACTTAAGAATATAGTCATCTACACCCAAACTAACCATCCTCTGCTGGTTTTATAGTAAGAGGAAGGGAACAGTCACTTTCACTGCATGAAGTATCTGGCCACTTACTGATGCAGTTCTTCCTCTCCTGGAACAGACACTGCAGACATGCCTGTTTCTCTTCACTGAATATGAGGTAGGTTTAAATGACCATCTGAGATGTCGACACCACAACACTCTGTGGAACCCCCTCAGTCTGAAATACCAGGCACAGAACATCATGTACAAAACTATGACATCTCTGGGAAAATAAACCAGTGATGTCAAAAAAAACCCCAACAACAACATTTTAGCAGCAGAATTTGAGGTCTCTTGTTGTGTCTCTAAGGTATTTTATATAGTTTATGTGAGTGACAGGAAAAGGGACGGATTTGTGTGTTAATTACTTACTAGTAAGAGAAGGGCCATAGTTTTTTCTGAATCATGTTGAAAATCATATCTAAAATTGCTACAGTGTCCAACTATGTAATTTGTAAGTAAAACTCTGCAACATAGACTGTGTGATATAGTTGCTGTCAAACCCAAAGATGTCAACAAGGTTCTGCATGTGATGACCCTTCAGATGAACCCATTACAAAAGTAGGATTTATTGTGTCCCTGTTGTCATCAGGAAAAAGTATAAGGACAAAGCATAAACTTTGTGACATTTATCTGTTTTATCTAAAGACACATTTAAAACACTTTCAAGAGTAACTTGAACAGGGCATAAAACCTTGTTCAAGCATGTTAAAATGAGGAAAACTGTTGGTCAGATAGTATGTCAAGAGAGATAGTGTCAAGGCACAGTGTAGTGCTGTCTCTCCCCAACCAGCCCTGTCCCATAGCCCCCTGCAAGATGAGCCAGGATGGGATATGAATGATGAACAGGCATGGCCACAGCCCAGCCATCCCCAGGCACAACTGTACGCCCTAGGCCTAGCTGGGAAGGCAGCCCTCAGTCCAAGACCCAGATGGTTTAGGATTGGCGTGGGGTGGTCCCCAGCTCAGAGGAGCACAAGTCTGGGCAGGGCAGCAGGCTTGGAGTTTCTTGTATTTCAGTTTGTACCCATTGCCTCTCATCCTGTCACTGGGCATCACTGAGAAGAGCCTGGCTCCCTCTTCTTTACTCCCCCCTTCAAGTACTTGTACACATGGATCAGATCCCCTGAGCTTTCTCTGCTCCAGTGTGGACAGTCCCAGCTCTCTCAGTCTCTCCTCATAGGACAGATGCTTCAATCCCTTAATCATCTTTGTGGCCCTTCCCTGGACTTGGTCCAGTATGTCTTGGACGTCCTTGTTCTGAGCCCAGAACTGGACCCAGCTCTCAGGTATAGTCTAAGCATTATAGTATAAGACACATGTAGTATAGCCTCCATTCAATGATTTCACCTGAGAAAGGAAGCTACATGGAGGGATAAATGCAAATTTTCTCCAAACCAGCCTGTTTTTGAGAGATTAGCCATGCCATTGGAAATTCCCTGGCATATGTGGGACTGCCTGACTATGTCTGCTCTTTCAAGCAAGCAAATATACAATAGGAAACATGCAGGACATGCAGGTGCTGTTCTTCACCAGCCAGGAGGAGGAGATCAGATTTTAGGTTGTATTTCTAATAGTTTTTCAGAGCTTTTTTGCTTCTAAGGACCTCAGAGTATCTAAATGGGTCAGTACGGTTTTCTGCTCAGCTTTTTGGCACTTGTTTATGTTTGTTTTGTTTTAAATAATAAATCTGATCCTGGCTGAAAGGTTACAATGTTTGATTTTAGTATTTGAGGGTAAAATACACAGAAAAGAGAACACAGGTCTTCCATTAGATGAATTCTTGGCATTTCTTCCACACCTCATCTTGTGCTGTTGTCCTCCATAGCACTGTGAGGCAGGCTTTAGGAAATCTGTAAATCATTGTGGAAAAACATCTGTAACCGTAGATGGTATTGATTCTCCAAGGTATACTAGCACCTCTGCTAGAAGCTCTGCTGGCCTTGGTAAGGTTTTAATGTCTGCATAAAAATGAGACTGAACTGGAGTAATAATACGTTTCAATTTTGACTACTTTCTTCTGCCCTTTCAGTTGCAGGTATCCTTCCCTTAGTAGCTGCTACAAGTGTCAAAGTCAAAGCCACATTGACAAGACCTCTAGTCCCTGTATGCCTTTCAAAGTGTAAAGGGCCACCCAGTGTTTGGCACATGATGCATGAGTTCCCTTCCTCATATCAGCAAAGGAAGAAACTGTCTTGTATTTTGAAATTTCCTTTGTTACTTCTAACTTCTACCTCTCCCAGGTACTGGAAGCTTCATGCCCTTCTAGAACATCTCTAAGTAACCAAAGGGAGCACTGCCCTCTAAAGGTTGAAGGTGAAATAGAAGTCAGCTTTATATATATACCTTGCTACGTCTTTTCGGTTATCTTTGTAAAGGTGTTTTAGGTCATAGCCAGCTTTTAAGCATGAAGTCTGAATACCTTATATCAGCATGGTAAAGCGTATGGGTGTAGCCTTGCCAGGTTTATGATCAGAATGAGTAGTAATAATATAATACACAAATTTAGTAGTGTTAGAGAACTAACACAGTTTTAAGTTTATAATCTCTAGGCACATAAAGGTGTTTTGAGAAAGAAAAAGAAAAGACCTGATGATATTTTCTGTAGCTGCTACTCAAGTGTTTTTTTTTAAATTAATGCCTATCTGCAATTTTAGATCTTCAAAAATCCTACACAATCCTGCAGAAAGGTTACAATGAGCGAATGCAGGGCATAAAAGCCAAAATGGAGTAGTAAAATACTTAGAGGTTAACATGTAGCGTTGAAGTTTAAAAATTCTGAGACCCTGAAATTTGAACTGCTACATTTTTGGTGTGTCAATAACAATTCATAGTAGGACAGGTAGGCCTGCAATGCTTCTCTACATTTCTGTAATGCATTATGCACTGAAAAGTCTTATTCTAAATAATCCAATGAAAGGTAGAGTTTTGGTATTTCAGCTTTAAAGGCAGGAAGAAAGTTGCTCTGAATTTAAATCACCTGCCCAAAAGATAAACACACATTTTCTAGGAACCATTTTCATTCTTATACTATAGATATAGTCTTGAATATGAACCAAGCTATCTGAACAAAAGAAACTGCATAGAATCTCAAATTGCTTTGGAATAATAGGCTTAGTAAAATATAAATAAAATAAGGAGAATAATTATTATTGCAAGTCTAGAATACAACTGGCAATACTTCCAAGTCCTTCTTTCATACCTAGAATAAAATACAAAGTAGACTTCTCATGGGGTAAAAATAAGAGCTGTTCATCTTTCACTGCTGGGTGAAATTCAAATTCTGTAGGACATAACAGGAGAATTTAAAAAACAAGGGTAAAAAGGATCTTGCACCATTCTGGGGCCACTGAAATGATCTTTAGCATGAAAGCTGTGCTAATTTTCATACATCTCCAATACCCCTTTCTCTCAATAGATTCCTGTGCTAGTTCTAATTCAGACTAGAAAAATCTTCCAAGAGCTACTAGCCCTCAGGAGATTCACCTATATGCAAGCCTCTGCTTCTGACACCATGCTGGGAGCAAGAAGGTGCAGGGAAAGGAGCAGAGCATGTCTTCTGCTGTGGAGGTAACACTGCCCCAAATATAGGGAGGGCATGTTTGCCAGGGAGAAAGAAGCAGCGGAGAAAGATGGCTTGGTCTGCACCTATGCCAGGCAGAGCAGCGAATGAGACTAGTGTCACCGATGCGGAACACAATGGTAGCATTAGCATCCACTAGTATTTTATCAGTTGGTATTGGTATGATATAGAAATTTAGAAATTGTTACGATTCAGAAATCATAGTATGACCATGGTGTTGGTACGTTGGATGTGACTAGAAGAGTAGTTCAAAGTCATCTGGGGATTTTTCTTGTAGAGGAAGTTCCCGTGACAAGTCAAAATGAATTTAGATCAAACATGCTGGCAGAATATCATAAAACAATTTCAATGCCAAGAAGAATCAGGTCCAGAGGATCAGGTTCTCCTCAGGTACTGCTGTGTTGAAGGCTGAACAAATGCACTTGGGTCAATGGATTGATAAATGAGATAATTTTTTGTCTGCAAGAAAAGTAAGCTCATAGCAGCCAAGGTCTTGTCAGAGTTAGACTCATCTGCACTGAACTTCTCATACAGCCCTCAAGCTGACCACCAGAGTAGCAAATCTAAGATTTTTCTCCCACACTGCACACAGTTTTCAAGGATTCCAGAGATTTTCACACCTATCCACATTACTTCAGTATAAGAAGCCATCAGACCCAAATTTTCTCTGTGTAAAGGAAGTATTTAAAATAATATTTGAAATGAAGCCATGTGCAGTTTATTAATGTTTTCCCAGACAGCTCTGTACTGTGTTCATTGTAAATGGCCAAGTGTCATTTTGGGCCACTGGTTTAAAGGGTAATCTTTAGTTGTAGCTGCTATGTACATGGAGAGGGAAAATATTATATTTGTATTTTAATTTGTTTTTAAAAACTGTATGTATTCTGTCTGAAAAGGACTCTGTAATGAGAAAATGAGCAATTTGTCATGACTGCAACCAGGATATAAGGATTTTTTTTTGTTTTCACCAATTTGCTATTAATAAATATTTGCTATTGCTAATTATTTGCTATTATTAATTGCAAAGTGTTTGCTATTAGGAAGTATTGCTGACCCTTGTTTTGCCTTGTTTTTTTTTGAGCTGCAGGCTATTTATTTCTATTACTTTAACTATAAGAAATAAATGCATATGCTGTGGTATTGGGCATTAAAAAAAATCTTTAGGTAAAATTAACTTGGGTTGAGACAACCATCAGTAAAACAGTCAAACAAAACTTCTGAATTATTAACTGTGTTCCTGGTATATTGTGGTATGAGAACCTTCCTTATGTTTTTCAACCTCTGTGAAACATAAAAATTTTCCTTTTTAATCTTCCCTAGAACTTTTACAGGAAAAGAAAAAGAAAATATCTGTAAAAGCATGGTAGAATGGACGGAAATTTTGGAATATTTTCTCTACAGAAGATAGATTATTAAAGTAATAAACATATGAGTTCAGATGGAAGTAATTTCTGCCCTTTTCTGTCTGCTCTCTGTGGTATTTGCATTCTCATAGAGTGTATATTGTTTGCTGAACTGCCCATAGCTTTTGAAAATATGAAGTCTGGCTCCATAGTAGTGTTCTGCATTGCATTAGATTTAATAAATAAGGTTAGGATGGTGGAGCACAGATTTCCTGGCAGCTATATGCAAGAAAACAGGGATTTGAGATAATCCCTGAGAAAAATTTAACACAGAAATCCAGTTCTCACTTGAGGAATAGTGATAGTAAGGGAGGGCTTTCTGTCATTTTGCTTTGTGTAAAGAATATTGCTTTCAGTAACCTTCATCAGATTTAATTTGACTTGCATATTAATAATGTATTCATAACCTCACACACTTGCTCACATGTCTTCCTGGAAGGGAAACTCATCATTGTGGCAAAGTCTTCAAATGTTGTAAGTTCACATAGCTTCACTAAAATCAATAATAGAGTTACACTGTCAGTTGGAGCTACCCTTTTTCAAATTTTCAAAATAGTATTTGGTTTTCTTTAGTGATCTTGGGAATACCTATTTGACTGTAGGACCTTGCTCTGCCTGACTGATTTACAGTGATTTTCCAATAGTATTCAATGATTTTTAGGAGCCTGCCTGCAGCTAATTTTAATGAGAACTGTGGCCAAATCAATGTGCTCTCTTTCAAATATGCATATCCACTGAGTCTCTCAATGTGTTCTGGATTTTTTGATATGGCTTTCTATCAATATGAAATGTGTATCTTCATTAACTATCCACGATTATGCTTAAGCACGATAAATGCTAGGAAATCAAAGGTTATTTCTATTTTCAGTCTAAGAAGCAATTACTTACTCTGAAGACCAGAAAAATAACAGTCTACCAAGTAATCTTATGTAGACTGGATGTTGTTCTGGAATTTGAGATACTGGACCAGAAATACTTATTATGCCTCTTCCTTAGCTTGTATCCAAGCATGTTTACTGTATACTGCTGTATCCTTTAAGTCATTTCAAAGGCTTACAGAAATCTGCATGTGAAGAAGGGCTAGTTTGCTTTTACAGTTAATGTGATTGTACGTGAAACAACTAAAAGAAAAAATTTAAAATACAGTTGTGCACATACTTCTAAAAATTGAAACTGACACATTTTCAGTCCTGATGCAATATTGGATAACATTCTGTGAGTCAGCAGTTTGACAGCTGTTGTAGAAACAGTCACAAAATTACAGTTCCTGCTGTGGAAGATTTTGCATGTTTAGCTGGCTATACTGGTACACTACTCCAGATTGTGCTTGGTCTATTACTTTGTTGTTTTAAAGGAGCATATTTATAACACTTCTGGCATTGGAATATTCCTTTTTTCTTCTGTTGTAAAACTCATTGCTTGTTCATTCATACTGTTTTGGGGTTTTTTATTTTCAAATAAAAATTGAACTTAGTGAAGAAAAATCTCCTCACTGCCTATAATTTGGTGGTTTGTTATTGAGTAGAGTAACTGTGTACTATTTTTGTAACTGATATGTCTTCAAAGAAAAACAATTTTTTCCTAGCTCAGAGACTGTAATATTTACCAGTAAGTACTTTTGTTTGTTTCTAATAGAGCTAAGTATATTTAATAATCATAGTAGCAAATGATTTATATGCAATAAAATCACTGTGTACAATCCTCAGCTTATGCCTGCTTTTCCTTTTCCAACCTATTCCTTTTCATTTGTTATACTTCCATGTAATATCCTCTGTAAGCTTAATGTGATATGAGAAATTCCTCTTCTTGTCTCAGTGTGAAGAGAAAATAAACTCAGAATTTTGAGAACAGGATATTAACTTTGGAGGCCTC